>CM064557.1:5490543-5503043 GCA_032716605.1 Paralithodes platypus | reverse complement strand
ACGTGCAGTTTAAATTACCTCTCTCGCGTTTTTTTTTGTTTTTTTTAAATTACTACCGGGTACGATATGTTAGCAGTAATGATGAGGATTGCAGTGATAGTGATGATTATGAGGATATACAGTATACTGATGATTATCGTAATTAATATGATAATGATTTAATGATCTTGATGATTGGTGACAATGATAATTATAATAATGATAGTGCTGATCATTATGATTATTATTATTGGCAAAGGGATAACAGTAAAGACTGGCAAAGTCTTGTGAGACATGGGAAACTTTAAGAGTTTTTCTGTCCAGCAGTATGAGAAACTAGTGGTGATGGGCTGGTCTATCAGAGTGAGAACTGAGCGATCTCTGCCATACCCATAGCTTACTCTGACTGTTCCTTTTACTTATATATTTTCTAGATCTCAAATGACGGCGTCTCTTCCGTGGATTGACCTCCCAATCTACCAAGATTGGAAGCCAAAGTGTCACATTTTTCCTTTGCCCCTCAACTTTCTCTTCATAATTGCTGAGGGACACAGGGCCCTGGGTGGGGCTTTGGTTTCCCGGGCGTTTCCGCACCCTCCTCAGCTCCCCGCCACGGAGTGGCTTCGGTCAAGGTATCTATGGACCTTGGCTTCGGTCACCCAGGCTTTATTGTGGTCGGCAGGGAGGGTTCTGTGGGGGCGCTCCGTTATGGCCTTGGCCTTGGCCTTGCTCGGGGCCCTGGACCTGTTCGGCCAGGCAGCTTGGGTTACAACAACTACAGAAGGGTGATTGGCTTAAATTATAAAAAATTATATGTACGGTATACTGTATATACATATTTAGTTTTGTCTTGTTTTTCCTGTGTGCATGACTGAGAAAAAAGGCAAAACTGCCTGTAGCAAGTGTCTCCCACAAAGTTGAAAGGGTGAGAGAGACAAATTTAAACATAGTGTTTGGTGTACAGTATAGGAAAGAAGATTGATGTACTTGTTTAGTGTAGTAAAAATTAATAGGTGGTGTTTGTGAGAGCATGCTGGATTACTCTGTGTAGGTGAGACACAAACAGAAGCAGTGAGGAAAGCAAGGCAAATGAAACAGGAGTTCCAGCAACTCCTTATCACATGTCTATGAAGCCTCCCTTGGGTATTGCCCAGCTAGATTGGTGTCTAAAATAATATATATATATATATATATATATATATATATATATATATATATATATATATATATATATATATATTGTATTAGGATTATTTAATGAAACTCTCTCTCCACCACTTTCTCTCGCTCCTCCACCCCCACTCTCTCTTTCTCTCTATTTGCGTAACCAGTTATTACACAATTATTATTTTACTCCATAGCCTAAAGTTGCTCTCGCTCTCTTATCATCATTTTCCCAGCCATATATATCCAAAGTTAGAGAGAGAGAGAGAGAGAGAGAGAGAGAGAGAGAGAGAGAGAGAGAGAGAGAGAGAGAGAGAGAGAGAGAGAGAGAGAGACCTGGGTATAGCTGTGTGGCCAAGACTTCAGAGGTATTCAAAGGTAAGGTACAGTCGGCCTAATAAGTCATGTCTCGGCACCAATTATGTTTCAAGTAGAAATGATGTGCTATCAGAACATTCACAGACTGAAACCTCAAAAATCGCCTGGTCCTGACGAGGTATATGCTAGAGTATTAAAAGAATGCAGAGATGAGTTAAGTAGTCCATTAGCATTTATATTTAACAAGTCATTAGAAAAAGGTTTAGTTCCAGAAGCTTGGAAGCTTGCAAATGTAGTTCCGATCTTCAAAAAAGGTGATAAATCGATAGCATCCAATTACCGTCCCATTAGTCTCACATCAATCATAGGAAAGTTGCTAGAGTCTATTATTGCTAGGAAAATTAGAAGCCACTTAGTAAAATTTAACTTAATAAATTCTTCTCAGCATGGATTCACTCAGGGACGTTCGTGCCTTACTAATTTGCTTAGCTTTTTCTCAGAGGTATATGAAGCAGTAGATAGTGACAAGTCATATGATATTATATATTTAGATTTCAGTAAAGCTTTCGACAGAGTCCCTCATGAGAGATTGATGAGAAAGGTTGAGGCACATGGAATAGGAGGGTCGTTGTTGGGATGGATTAGGTCATGGCTAATTGGTAGGAAACAGAGAGTCAGCATAAATGGTACCAAGTCAGAGTGGGGAGCAGTCAAAAGTGGTGTCCCCCAGGGATCGGTATTAGGTCCCCTGTTGTTTCTTATATACATAAATGACCTAGATTTAGGTATAACTAGTAGGATAAGTAAATTCGCAGACGATACTAAAATGGGGAGATCAATTGATTCAGATAGCGATTTAGAGTGCCTCCAAAGGGATCTAGATACCTTACATGAATGGTCAGTAAATTGGCAGATGAAGTTTAACATTGACAAATGCAAGGTATTAAAGATAGGGAAGATGCAAACAAATGTTAAATATAAACTAGCTAATTTAGAATTAGAAAATTCAGACTGCGAGAAAGATCTAGGTGTGTTTGTTAGCAATGATTTGAAGCCTAGAAAACAGTGTATAAGCGTTCGTAATAAGGCAAACAGGATTCTCGGGTTCATCTCTAGGAGTGTGAGTAACAGAACTGCTGATGTTATCTTAAAACTTTACTTGTCATTAGTGAGACCCCATATGGATTATGCTGTCCAATTTTGGTGTCCTTATTACAGAATGGACATAGATTCATTGGAGAGAATTCAGCGTTAGAATGACAAAAATGATCCATAATATTAGAAATTTTCCGTATGAAGAAAGGTTGAAGAAATTAGGTTTACATTCGTTAGAGAGACGCAGAGTTAGAGGGGATATGATAGAGGTGTTCAAGTGGGTTAGTGGGATTAACAAAGGGGACATGACAAATGTACTAAAGCTCAGTGATAGCGAAAGAACTCGTACCAATGGTTTCAAATTAGATAAATTTCGTTTCAGAAAAGATATAGGCAAATATTGGTTTGGTAACAGAGTTGTAGATGGGTGGAATAGGCTACCAAGTGATATAGTGGGATCAAGAACGATAGGGAGCTTTAAGAAAAAATTGGATAAGCATATGGACGAGAAGGGTTGGGTGTGAAGGGGGATCAGCCGGGTTGGGCCAATCAGCGCTCTGCAGACCCCCGTAATCCTGCGTTAATCTCTAACCGGTTTGGTAAGATGATCCTCAGGGTATTAGAGTGTTGAGCCTATAATTGGGCTTTGTAATTGGGGTTGTGTGGGACAGGGATCTGCCTTGCTTAGGCCAATCGGCTTTCTGCAGACTCCCATTTTCTTATGTTCTTATGTTCTTATGTTTAGCCCCATTAGTTTTGAGATTCTAAGATGTTTATTTAACTTTTTCGATGAGCTTGTCAATTTTAACCCCTTTCACCCCATTTTCCTCTCAATATTAGGACCTTTCGTGCAATTTAGGTGTCGATTTTTTCCTGACAAGTTATACCGAGCCTGTAATTTAGGAGGGATCGGCCAGGACTTTTTTCTACCGAAAAATTTAAATATATCTTGAAGGTGGATCTCGGGGTTGATATTTAAAGTTTGATGGAGATCCATATATATAATTCCAAAGCTTCATAACCCCTTCAGTACCGGTGACGTCCTTTTATCTTCATTATGGCTACTATTAAACGATTTTATTCAGTTTAAAAAAGGCCTCCAGCAATCAACAGGCTTCAGACCATCTCACTTAACCCTTTTAACTACCACAGGTCCTTCTTAAACTGCGCAAAATCGTCTAAATGTAGCAAGAATAAAATACAAAAGACAGAAGGGGTTAAGGGGAGATTTCCACTTGAGGGAGTTTTTTCTTGACCCCTTTCTCCCTCATGTTTAGCCCCATTGCTTTTGATATTATAAAACGTTGGCCCCATTAGTTTAGCGATTTTAAGAACTTTCACCCCATATTAAGACCTTTCGTGCAATTCAGGTGTCGATTTTATCCTGGCGAGCGATAGCGAGCCTGTAATTTAAGAGGAACCGGCCTTCGGCCGGGACATATTTCTACCGAAAAATGTACAAATTTATCTTGAAAGGGACTCAAGGGGTGTAATTTTAAGCTTGATGGAGGTCTAGGGAACAAACTAAATACCTCCCCTTAATAAATATATACCGGTAATATAATTATAAACAGCTGATATGATCTGAACATCAATATATATAAGTGTTGTTATTATTATTATTATTATTATTATTATTATTATTACAACACCCCGTTCTTGACATTATAACCCTCCATTACAAACCCCCAATGCACTTGAATAAACTAATGCAAACATATGGTCCTCCCGGGATTCCAACTCGGGACACCACACCCAGAACATGAGCATCTAAACCATTAAGGGAAAGATGGGCCGGTTTTCTGATCCACTTTCTCCCTCGTGTTTAGCCCCATTAGTTTTGAGGTTTTAAGACGCTCGGCCCATTAGATTGACGATTTTAATACCTTTCGCCCCATTTAGTTGCCAATTTTAAGACCATTCGTGCTATATAGGTGTCGATTTTTTCCTGGCGAGCGATAGCGAGCCTGTAATTTTAAGATGAATCGGCCTTCGGCCGGGACATTTTTCTACCGAAAAATGTACACATTTATCTTGAAGGGGGGTCTAGGGGGTGTTGTTTTTAAGCTTGATGGAGGTCTAGGGAGGAAACTAAAAATTGTATGAATAACTGAATCAATAGAAAACAAGAAAAAAACACAACCCCAGCCCATCTCCCATCATGGGCCACAAATAAATTAGCAACACCCCACGAAATTTAGGTTAATTTCAGTATCACTAACATACAAAACAGGGTTACAGGGGTAAAGTAGGGGTCTTGTGTTTTCCCTGTTCTTGCTCTGTCTTCTTGAGGCGCCCCCCCCCCCCCAAGGAAAAAACTAAATAATCATAATAAAATAGAATTAAATCGAAAATAAAACAAAGGAAAAGTGGGGATCGGGCCTGAGCAGACAGACAGACAGACAGACAGACAGACAGACAGACAGACAGACAGACAGACAGACAGACAGACAGACAGACAGACAGACAGACAGACAGACAGACAGACAGACAGACAGACAGACAGACAGATAGATAGATAGATAGATAGATAGATAGATAGATAGATAGATAGATAGATAGATAGATAGATAGATAGATAGATAGATAGATAGATAGATAGATAGATAGATAGATAGATAGATAGATAGATATAGATAGATAGAGAGAGAGAGAGAGATAGATATAAATTAGGTATATCTATTGTATATTTGGCCAGCTGGGAGTGGCACCGATGAACGGCGCGCGCCGCTCATTTAATATATATAACTATTCTATTATCGGATATCTATATTGAATGTTTTAATATATATAACTATTCTATCGGATATCTATATTGAATGTTTTAATATATATAACTATTCTATTATCGGATATCTATATTGAATGTTTTCGCCATAAAACGATATTTTATAAAATATCATAATTGCTGTTTTTTAAATATTAAGGAGTGACTTGCTTTTTTTCTCTCATTTTCTCTTTCTCTGGTTTGTATGCATTTCGGCCCCATTCAGCCTACTGTTTTAAGACGTTTATCCCCATCCAGGTGTCAATTTCTTCCTGGCGAGCGATAGCGAGCCAGCATTTTATGAAGAAATCCGGCTTCGCCGGAGAAATTTTTCTATCGAAAAATGTACAAATTTAGCCTGTCAAAAACTTGTTTTTTTAAATATGCTGGCTCGCGGTAATCGACACCTGGATGGGGGTAAGCGTCTTAAAACAGTAGGCTGAATGGGGCAGAATGGATACAGCCCAGAGAGAGAGAGAGAAACAAGGCGGTGGGCCCCCACAATGTTGCCAACTTTGAACCGTATTTACTCGTGCTGAATCATGAATGGTAATGAAGGTGTGTCACTATAATGCCATCCTTTTATCACTTCCGGTTAAGGGGGAGCTAGTTGCTTTTACTCTCCATGTTTAGCCCCATTAGCTTTGACAATGTAAGACGTTCGTTCCATTAGTTTGGCGATTTTAAGACTTTACACCCCATTTCTTAGTAAATATAAAGACCTTTTGTGCCATTTAGGTGTCGATTTTTTTCCTAGCGAGCGATAGCGAGCCTATGATTCTAGGAAGAATCGGCCTTCGGCCGAAACATTTTTCATTTTTTCTACTGAAAAATTTACGAATATACAAATCTTGAAGGGGGTTCTAAGGGGGTGTTTGAAGGGGGTTCTAAGGGGGTGTTTGAAGGGGTTCTAAGGGGGTGTTTGAAGGGGTTTCTAAGGGGTGTGTGAAGGGGGTGTTTGAAGGGGTTCTAAGGGGGTGTTTGAAGGGGGTTCTAAGGGGGTGTTTGAAGTTTTTTTTTGAAGGGGGTTCTAAGGGGGTGCTTAAAGGGGGTTCTAAGGGGGTGTTTGAAGGGGGTTCTAAGGGGGTTCTAAGGGGGTGTTTAAAGGGGGTTCTAAGGGGTGTTTAAAGGGGGTTCTAAGGGGGTGTTTAAAGGGGGTTCTAAGGGGGTGTTTAAAGGGGGTTCTAAGGGGGTGTTTGAAGGGGGTTCTAAGGGGGTGTTTTCCTAAGTTTGTTGGTCCAGCGAGGATTATATAGAATATATATATGAATAAATCAATATATAAATGAATAAATCAATATATATAAATGAATAAATCAATATACCATAAAATAACCACTAATGAATGTATTTCAGTACGGTATAATTTCTATATTTTGTTCACTTCCGGTACAATGGAAGCTATTATCAGTGGCGGACAACATAACTATTTCCGTAACCTACAATAACGTAACCTCCAATAACGCAGTCCAGCTTCCATAAATACACGGACTGGTCGACTGGCGCGGATGAAATTACAAGCTCCAGAACTTCACTTTTAGCCTAGTTCAATATTGACCAGATTTGTCTTTATACACTTATTTCACATGCATTTCACTTATCGAGAATCACTAGTATTATATTTCACAATCACTATATTCGTCTCCACTTCTCACAGTTTCTATAGTAACTCTAACGTGGTAACTCCTGAGCGGCGGGATGCACACCCTCCTCCTCTCACGATACGATTCGCACTGACTCACCCCAGGCTTTGTCTCTTGCTGATGAATTACTCATGTTCTTCGCGTTATTCCTATTAACCCCCTCGGTACCGGTGCCGTCCTTTTAACTTTAATCTGGTTAATATTAATGCTTATTTTCAGTTTAAAAAGGACCTCTGCCAATTAACAGGCTTCGAACCATCTTGCTTGATCCTTTTTACTACCACAGATCCTTCTTAAACTGCACAAAATCATCTAAAAATAGCTAGAATAAAATTTAAAAGACGTCGCCGGTACAGAAGGGGTTAAATAGACTAGATATTACCATACCTTCACGACAAGTCTTTTGATATGGTATAGATAACGCGTTAGTAATTAACTTTATCAATGACTATCTATAATTACATAATATTGATACTTAGCTTTATTATCAGTTGTGGTATTCTGTATAAAAGCTTCATTGGTTAGTGGTGAAATATTGAAGTGAGCTTATGCCAACACACACACACACACACACACACACGCATATGTATCACTCTCTCAACACAAATACACACCCACACATGCACACACACAATTTTCTCTCTCTCAACACACACACACACACACACACTTACACTTTCTCTCTCTCTCCTCACACACACACAAACCCACACCTACACGCACACACAGTCACAAACACACACACACACACCTACACACACAGTCACAAACACATACACCTACACACACAGTCACAAACACATACATTCAACCTGTCCCAAAGAAGGGTGACCGCTCTCAACCCTCCAACTATCGTCCAATTGCTCTTATCTCTTGTCTTTCTAAAGTTTTTGAAACTATTCTTGCTTCCAAATTTCTTAAGCATTTCTCTTCTCATAATCTGCTCTCAGATCGCCAGTATGGCTTCCTTAAGGGTCGCTCTACTGGTGATCTTCTTTCATATCTTACTAACTCTTGGTCATCCTCCTTTCGGGACTTCGGTGAGACTT
This sequence comes from Paralithodes platypus, assembly GCA_032716605.1. Classification (NCBI taxonomy): domain Eukaryota; kingdom Metazoa; phylum Arthropoda; class Malacostraca; order Decapoda; family Lithodidae; genus Paralithodes; species Paralithodes platypus. Next base: position 5,495,028 of record CM064557.1, on the reverse strand, counting down.
TTTCTATTGCACTAGACATATCGAAAGCCTTCGATAGAGTCTGGCATAAATCTTTAATTTCTAAACTACCCTCCTTCGGTTTCTATCCCTCCATCTGTGCCTTTGTCTCTAATTTCCTTTCCGGCCGTTCCATAGCGCGGTTGTGGACGGCCATTGTTCACTTCCTCACTCTATAAACTCCGGTGTTCCTCAGGGCTCTGTCCTATCTCCTATTCTCTTTCTAATTTTTATAAATGATCTCCTTAACTGTACCTTAATTCCCATCCATTCATACGCAGACGACTCAACCTTGCACTACTCCATTAGTTTTTCAGAACGCCCCAGCCAGCAATCCCTCAACGACAAACGTAATGAAGCCATAGAACTCTTAAATTCTGATCTAAATACTATTTCCAATTGGGGCAGAGAAAACCTTGTTAACTTTAATGCTTCCAAAACCCAATTTCTCCATCTATCTACCCGTCAGGATCTCCCAGCGGACTATCCCTTATTCTTCAACAATACAAAAATCAACCCTTCATCTTCTCTCAATATTCTTGGTGTCTCTTTTTCTTCTGCTCTCATTTGGAAGGACCATATTACCAGTCTTGCTAAGGCAGCATCCCAGAAGCTGGGTGTGCTCAACCGCCTTAGGGGGTTCTTTTCCCCTGCACAGCTTCTTGCTCTGTACAGGGGCATAGTGCGCCCTTGTATTGAGTATTGTTCACATGTGTGGGGAGGTTCCTCTCACACTGCTCTCCTAGACAAAGTTGAAAGGAAGGCCTTTCGTATCATTAACTCCCGTCCACTCACCAACTCTCTGCAATCTCTCTCTCTCCGCCGCAATGTTGCATCTCTCTCGCTATTCTATCGCTACTATAATAATCAGTGTTCCTCAGAGCTATCCCAGTGCATACCACCTCCTTTACGTAGGGCACGTGGTACCCGTCTTGCAACTCAATCCCACCCCTACTCTGTGCAACTCTCCAACCCAAGAGTGAAACGTTACTCTCAAACTTTCTTCTACTCAACAGCTGAGCTCTGGAACTCTCTCCCAGAATCAGTCTTTCCCTCTTCCTATGACTTAAATTGCTTCAAACTCCGTGTGTCCAGGCATTTTGGCTCGAACGTCCCTTGATTTTGGCCCTGTCACTCTTTCAACTATGGGGGAGGCACTCGCTATAGGCAGTTATGCCTTTTGCCTCCCTCAATCACAGAAAAAAAAAAAAAAAAAAAAAAAAAAAAAAACACCTACACACAAACACCTACACACACAGTCACAAACACACACACCTACACACAGTCACAAACACCTACACCTACACACACAGTCACAAACACATACACCTACACATACAGTCACAGTCACATACACCTACACACAAACACCTACACACTTACACAGGATACGATGACGTTTGACGCATTTCTGAATTATAGTCTGGCTATAAATAGACAATTATATACAGCTTAGGAAGGATCTCTAGGCATTAAGGGGAGGTTTGTAGTTAGCTCCCTAGACCTCCATCAAGCTTAAAATTACACCCTCTAGATAAATGTGTACATTTTTCGGTAGAAAAATGTCCCGGCCAAAGGCCGCTTCCTCTTAAATTACAGGGTCGCTATCGCTCGCCAGGAAAAAATAGACACCTAAATTGCATGAAAGGTCTTAAAATTGACAAAAATGGGGCGAAAGTTCTTAATTATGGGGGCGAACGTCTTAAAATATCAAAAGCAATGGGGCTAAACATGAGGGAGAAACGGGTCCAGAAAAAAATCCCTCAAGTGGAAATCTCCCCTTAAAGCGGTATAAACTATCTTAATTAACCCCCCTGACTTCCAAACCTCCTTCCTAAAGTGCATACAATCGTCGAATGAGAGACAAAAATACAAGGATAAAACGGGCCCTCGAATACTGCGCGGGTTAACCCTTTGAAAATCTGACGCGTGTTAGCAGTTTATTTTGGCTATCATTAGACGATTTTATGCAGCTTAGGAAGGATCTGTAGGTATTAAAAGGGTAAATACTATCTCAATCAACCCTTTGACTTCCGTATACCGTTACTAATCTGAATAAAATCGTCTAATAGTAGCCAGAAAACAGAACAGAAACGCGCATTGGAGCTTGAAAGGGTTAATAGTGTCCGCTCTGTCTCTTTCTACATAGATAGATAGATTGATAGATAACGATATATACCGGTATATATACATATATATATATATATATATATATATATATATATATATATATATATATATATATATATAGAGAGAGAGAGAGAGAGAGAGAGAGAGTGAGAGTGAGAGAGGATGTATGGCAAGGTCGAGCAATGTTATAAGAAAGGTGGTTGTTGCAAGGCGTCAGAAAGGAAACCAGTCTCAAACAGGAAATAGTTAAGCCCAGAGTCACCCATATGTGTATAAGCGTCTATGGGAAGAATGTGTGGCAATTTTGTTACATAGTATTTGTTGATTTGTGTTTACCTTTAAGGAGGGAGGGTTTATATATTTTTGAATTATTTGTATTATTTAGTTTCCTCTCCAGACGTCTATCAAGCTTAAAATGAAACACCCCCTTTGAGATAGATTTGTACATTTTTTCCTCCCAAATTACAGGCTCGTTATCTCTTGGCAGGAAAAAATCGACACCTAAATGGCACGAAAGATCTTACAATTGACAAAAATTTGGCGAAAAGTCCTAAACTGACCAAACTAATAGGGCGAACGTCTTTAACCCTTGCTCTGCGGGCATATTTACGCCATTTTAGGGCTCATTCAGGCACTCCTGATTGATTAGGCAAGTTTCTGAATGAAATTAAATGTATTCAGCCGACAACTAGAAGAAAATAGCTTCAAAATTACACCAAAACGAGCTTCGTAGCTCGCAGGGTTCACCCGCAGCGCTACCATAGACATTTGCTAAAATGAGCAATTATCGCGCTACATTTGCCTTTGGCAGCACTGTATATCTCGCGAGACTCTGACTCAGAGCCTTCAGTGCCGCGGACGCCTGGCTGGGAGAAGGACGTGTGGCCTGTCACGCTCCCGCTCCCTCGCACTCGATTTTACAGGCTTTAAGAGGCTTTAAATACCTGTAAATTGCCATGGCGTTCCCTCACAGGGAAAGGGTTAATAATATCAAAACTAATGGGGATAAACAGGATGGAGAAGGGGGGGGGGGGAGGGGTAGGCCTTAACTGAGTAACCAACTTCTACGCCACCCTGTATGAATAGGCATCTATGGGAAGAATACAGAAAGCTTTATCTTACTATTTCTTTATCTGTGTTTACCATTAATAATAAGTCAGTCAGTCAGTCAGTAGCCAACCCTTACAAATATATAACTAAATAAAATATATAAATAAATAAAGTACAAATAAAATCATGAATAATCTCTCCTTGATAGTATGGTTGGAGAGTAAAAAAAAAGATAAAAAATAAAATAATAATAATAATAATAATAATAATACAAATATTAAATAAATGTATAACAAACAAACAAATGAATGCATAACCTCCCCTTAATGGCATAGTGGGGGTAATCCTGGCCAAGCCGCCTGTCTCGTCACCTCTAAGTCTTCAGTCGTCAGTCGCCCACATACTATATATCCTGTATGTACACCCTGTTCATAATAGCTAGGCCAGAGTGAGAGAGAGAGAGAGAGAGTGTGTGAGTGAGTGAGTGTGAAATAGCTAGGCCAGAGAGAGAGAGTGAGAGTGAAAGAGAGAGAGATATAGATAGATAGATATAGAGATAGAGAGAGGAGATAGATAGATAGATAGAGAGAGAGATAATTAACATGATACACACAAACGACTAGAGTAATCGAGCTAATATGTCTACCATTTAAGGGAGGGGTCAGCCAGGGAATAGGTGTGGATACTTACAGCCCATTTGTTCTAGCCCTTTTTGAGTTACAGAGGCTAGGGGTCTCAATGTCTGCCCTAGTTATAATTAATGGCCTATATTATACTCTGTTCCAAATAGCTAGGCCAGGTATCGTCTCCACTAACCTCTATAACTCACACACAACTCGGCGGGTGCCCAACCCCGAAAGGAGTTGAAATAGGGGAGCTATCCCCCCCCCCCGCCAAAGGTGGCTTTCTAGGGCCTTTACTAGCTGATGCTGAGAGGATTGGGTTTTAGTCATGTGGTGATGGGCTGGTCTATCAGAGTGAGAGCTGAGCGATCTCTGCCATACCCATAGCTTACTCTGACTGTTCCTTTTACTTATATATTTTCTAGATCTCAAGTGACGGGGTCTCTTCCGTGGATTGACCTCCCAATCTACCAAGATTGGAAGCCAAAGTGTCACATTTTTCCTTTGCCCCTCAACTTTCTCTTCATAATTGCTGAGGGGCACAGGGCCCTGGGTGGGGCTTTGGTTTCCTAGGCGTTTCCGCGCCCTCCTCAGCTCCCCGCCATGGAGTGGCTTCGGTCACCTGGGCTTTATTGTGGTAGGCAGGGAGGGTTCTTTGGGGGCGCTCGGTTATGGCCTTGGCCTT
>CM064557.1:5413043-5485543 GCA_032716605.1 Paralithodes platypus | reverse complement strand
TTACACCCTACAAACAATACATATTTACACCCTACAAACTATACATATTTACACCCTACAAACAATACATATTTACACCCTACAAACAATACATATTTACACCCTACAAACTATACATATTTACACCCTACAAACATACGATTTACGAGACGCAGCCACAACTTAAAATACCACACCTATCAGGCAAGCACGGACATTCAGACATTCATTTTTTCCCCGCAGCATCCAAGAGTGGAATCACCTCCCATCTCACATAGTTAATAGCCCCACTCTCCATTCCTTTAGAAATAGGATCACTAATCATTATCTCCATAATCCTTGACCCGATCCTATCCCTTGCTCATAATTCCCCTGCACAACCCCCGCATATCATGCTGCCCGAGAGCAGTCCTCTGCGGGTCCCCCTATCAAGAACAAGAACAAGAACCACCACTGCAACTACCACGACGAGCAACTAGGTTGAATTTAGTGAGGTACAATAAGGGAACTAAAATAAGGGAACAACAATAAGGGAACTACAATGAGGGAACTACAATGAGGGAACTACAATAAGGGAACCACAATGAGGGAACTACAATAAGGGAACTACAATAAGGGAACTACAAAAAGGGAACCACAATGAGGGAACTACAATAAGGGAACTACAATAAGGGAACTACAATAAGGGAACTACAATAAGGGAACTACAATAAGGGAACTACAATAAGGGAACTACAATAAGGTAACTACAATAAGGGAACTACAATAAGGTAACTACAATAAGGGAACTACAATAAGGGAACTACAATAAGGGAACTACAATAAGGGAACTACAATAAGGGAACTACAATAAGGGAACTACAATAAGGGAACTACAATAAGGGAACTACAATAAGGGAACTACAATAAGGGAACTACAATAAGGGAACTACAATAAGGGAACTACAATAAGGGACCTACAATAAGGGAACTACAATAAGGGAACTACAATAAGGGAACTACAATAAGGGAACTACCACTTTGTATATGTCACTTTAATAACAATAAATATAATAACAAAATTAAAAGGAAACATGTTTACATTACTGAAATGTTTGTGGACATGCAGTAATGCAAGTAATGGTCACTCTTCTGTAAATCTAAAATGTATTTCTTAAGAATGGGAAAGGGGTGGGACCTTCTTTACAAAATATAATTAAACAAAACATAAGTAGGCCAAACTATTGTATTAAATAGTAAGTAAATTGGATACTTGATAAGATAAATTGGTATCATCATTAAGTGTCCTAGCCCATGTCATTTCTCATCCATTCCTTATCGGGCCATGTTGAAAGTACTAGGTCGATAAAAAAGGCAGGAACACTTTGGTAATAAAAACTATGTCAAGGAGAGAGAGAGAGAGAGAGAGAGAGCGAGAGCGAGAGAGAGCGAGAGAGAGGAGTAATTTTAGGTGACCTGCCCAAAGGCTACGTATGACTTGAAGCAAATTACTGGGTAGGTGAAGAGAGAGTGAGTAAGTAAGTGAGTGAGTGAGAGAGAGAGAGAGAGAGTGAGTGAGTGGTACATAACGGTATGGAGGGGTGAAGGGAGATAGATAGATAAATATAGATATATAGAGATAGATAGATAGATAGATAGAGATAGATAGAGAGCAGATGTTAAGTAGGTCTTAGAAGTGCATGACTCTTCTCTAATTCTGCCTTTGGTCCTATAGTGCTTGAGGTCACATACACAGACAGATACAGCTGCAGTGAGATGGACGTCTCTCTCTCTCTCTCTCTCTCTCTCTCTCTCTCTCTCTCTCTCTCTCTCTCTCTCTCTCTCTCTCTCTCTCTCTCTCTCTCTCCATCTATTCCTTTATCTATATCTACCTAACCCCAACTTCTAACTCTCTCTCACTCTCACCTTCTGTGTATGTGTGTGTTTCTCTGTGTGTGTGTGTGTGTGTGTGTGTGTGTGTCAGCGAGAGAGAGAGAGAGAGAGAGAGAGAGAGAGAGAGAGATGAGATGACCACCACATAAGGAAGGAGGTATCAGATTGCTCTCCACTGTTGTTGTTGTTGTTGTTCCCCAGGCTGCCTGGCCGAACAGCACCAAGGTCCCGAGCAAGGCCAAGGCCATAGAGCGCCCCCACAAACCCTCCCTGCTTACCACAAACAAAGCCCGGGTGACCGAAGCCACTTAAAGCAGGGGGCTGAGGAGGGTGAGGAAACGCCCGGGAAACCAATGCCCCACCCAAAGCCCTGTGCCCCTCAGCAATTATGAAGGAAAAGTTGAGGGGCAAGGGACAAATGTGACGCTTTGGCTCCCAATCTGCCAACCTCTAGGTTGGCAGTAGGGAGGTCGATCCACGGAAAAGACGCCGTCACTTGAGATCTAGAAGATATATAAGTAAAAGGAACAGTCAGAGTAAGCTATGGGTATGGCAGAGATCGCTCAGCTCTCACTCTGATAGACCAGCCCATCACCACATGGCTAGAACCCAATCCTCTCAGCATCAGCTAGGAAAGGCCCTAGAAAGCCGCCTTTGGCGGGGGGATAGTTCCCGTATTTCAACTCTTTTCGGAGTTGGGCACCCGCTATGCTCTCCACTGTTGTTCCTTTAATTACAGGGCGAGATCAAAAAAATAAATATAAGAGACGTTAGAGAGACGCAGAGTTAGAGGGGATATGATAGAGGTGTTCAAGTGGGTTAGTGGGATTAATAAAGGGGACATGAAAGATGTACTAAAGCTCAGTGATAGCGAAAGAACTCGACAAAATGGTTTCAATTAAATACATTTCGTTTCAGAAAAGATATAGGCAAATATTGGTTTGGTAACAGAGTGGTAGCTACAGTAGGTGGAATAGGCTACCAAGTGCTATAGTGGAATCAAGAACGATAGAGAGCTTTAAGATAAAATTAGATAGGCATATGGACGAGATGGGTTGGGTGTGAGGGGGATCTGCCGGGTGTGGGCGCTCTGCAGACCCCCGTTTTCTGAGTCTGACGTGTGGTGAGGTGTGTAGAGTAGAGGGAGTAGGGAGTAACAATACCTCTGAGACCCCACCAAGATCACCACCACAACAACAACAAATCCTTGGTGTGTGTGCGTGTATATATATACCGGTATATATATATACCGGTATATATATATATATATATAAATAAATAAACATATATATATATACCGGTATATATATATACCGGTATATATATATATATATATAAATAAATAAATAAATATATATATTCTAGCCAAAATGTCTGGACAGACTGAGTTTGAAGCATTTTTTTCCCCTATATTCCAACGTTATATATATGGATTTGCTTCGCCTAAAGTTTAAGTCATAGGATGAGGGAAAGATGGATTGAGGGAGAGAGTTCCAGAGCACAGCCGTTGAATAGAAGACAGATTGGGAATATCGTTTCACTCTTCAGGTGGAGAGTTGCACAGAGTAGGGGTGGGATTGTGTTGCAAGACGGGTGCTACATGCTCTACGTAGAGGAGGTGGTATACACACAGATACATACGAAAAGAACCCACATACACACATACAGAAAACGAATACACGTACACACACAGACACACACACACTAAATTAAAACACAATAAATGCAAATCCAACCCAACACATCAACGTAGCCACCACCGCATTAATCGAAGCTATCATAACAAATAATATTACCCATTATAAACAAGAAACTTAATGAAATATCAACAATAAAGTACACAATCTTAGCTGCTATAAAAATGAAATTGATCATAAAATAGATTATTATTATTATTCGTGTACTCTAAGATTAATGACCCCATAACACTACGTCACTAACAATAAATAATATCAATACAATAATAATGATAATAATGATATATACCGGTATATATATATATATAAAATGTATACAATGGAAAAGAGATGAATTAATAAATGTATACCCAATAGTTTTCTAGAGCAATCTGAAAAAAAAAAAAAAAAAAAAATATATATATATATATATATATATACAGTATATATATTATGGGCTATAGAAATCCACACCTGTTCCCTGGCTGACCCTTCCCAAATGGTAGAAACATTAGCTCGATTACTCTAGTCGCGTTTGTGAGGTATAAAGGTTAATGGTGCACGATTTCTGGCCTACTTATCTGAGACAAGGTATAGGCACCACTTTGTTTACTGACGTCATGGATGAAGTCATGTTCAGATAATGAGCGGCCTAGCTATGACTCCACTGTTTACATTCAACCAACACACTGTTACGTCATCTTATTATTACAGGGAGGTATAGGGTTTTTATGGACCCCCTTCTCCCTCATGCTTAGCCCCATTAGTTTTCAGATTTTAAGACGCTTGCCCCATTAGTTTAGCGAATTTAAGACTTTTCACCCTATTTTTTTGTCAATATTAAGACTCATGTCATTTAGGTGTCGATTTTTTTTTCCTGCCGAGCGATAGCGAGCCTGTAATTTAAGAGTAATCGGCCTTCGGCCGGTACATTTTTCTACCGAAACATTTACACATTTATATTGAAAGGGGGTCTTGGGGGTGTTTTTTAAAGCTTGATGGAGGTCTAGGGAGGAAAAAAAAAATATATAAGAATAAATTATATATAAACAACACTGTTACGTCATCTGATTATTTACCCTTCTGTGCCGGTGACGTGTTTTTTATAGTGTTGTGGCTACTATTAATCGACTATATTCAGTTTAGGAAAGACCTCTAGCAATTATAAAGCTTCCAACTGTCTCAAATTACCCTTTTTACTGCCACAGATGCTTCTTAACCCTTTGAAGCTCTGACGCGTTTTTGCATTTTATTTTGGCTATCATTAGACGATTTTATGCAGCTTAGGAAGGATCTGTGGGTATTAAAAGGGTAAATACTATCTCAATCAACCCTTTGACTTCCATATACCGTTACTAATCTGAATAAAATCGTCTAATAGTAGCCAGCAACAGAACAGAAACGCGTATTGGAGCTTGAAAGGGTTAAGCTGCACACAATCGTCTAAATATACATACAAGTTTAAAGACCGTTTTGTCCACAGAGAATGTGGTTACAGTCTCACGTCCTAAATGGTGACTTTCCAGGCGGCCCTGTCAAGTGCTGCCTCTGTTGTTGTTGTTGTTGTTCCCCAGGCTGTCTGGCCGAACAGCCCCAAGGTCCCGAGCAAGGCCAAGGCCATAAACGACCGCCCCCACAAAACCCTCCCTGCTTACCACTAACAAAGCCCGGGTGACCGAAGCCACTCCAAGGCAGGGAGCTGAGGATGGTGCGGAAACGCCCGGGAAACCAAAGCCCCACCCAAGGCCCTGTGCCACACAGCAATTATGAAGGGAAAGTTGAGGGGCAAGGGACAAATGTGACGCTTTGGCTCCCAATCTTGGCAGTAGGGAGGTCAATCCACGGAAAAGACGTCGTCACTTGAGATCTAGAAATTATATAAGTAAAAGGAACAGTCAGAGTAAGCTATGGGTATGGCAGAGATCGCTCAGTTCTCACTCTGATAGACCAGCCCATCACCACATGACTAGAACCCAATCCTCTCAGCATCAGCTAGGAAAGGCCCTAGAAAGTCGCCTTTGGCGGGGGGATAGCTCCCCTATTTCAACTCCTTTCGGGGTTGGGCACCCGCCCGGGCTGCCTCTGTTGTCAAGTTCTATATTTTGAGATCGGACCGGCGTACCTGATCCCACGTCATTCTAGGTCTACCCCTACGTGCAGCTCCCCCACGTTCACAGTCCGGCATTTCCTCACCCAGTTCTGATCATCCATTCTCACCACATGTCCAAACCAACCAATTGACCACTTGCGAGTTTCAGGCTATAAGGAAGTTGGAGTTGTTTACATCGATATTTAGCAGAATTACCCGCTAACATATGATCGTAGTTCATAATATACTGTATAAATACATAATACCAAATTAACATACATTTTATCTAGCAGAAACCTACATTATTCTTGCATTTCTGTTTTATATCATGTTTAAGGGGAGGTATTTAGTTTGTTCCCTAGACCTCCATCAAGCCTAAAATTACACCCCTTGAGTCCCTTTAAAGATAAATTTGTACATTTTTCGGTAGAAAAATGTTCCGGCCGAAGGCCGGTTCTTCTTAAATTACAGGCTCGCCATCGCTCGCCAGGATAAAATTGACACCTGAATTGCACGAAAGGTCTTAATATGGGGTGAAAGTTCTTAAAATCGCTAAACTAATGGGGAAAACGTTTATAATATCAAAAGCAATGGGGCTAAACATGAGGGAGAGAGGGGTCAAGAAAATAGTCCCTCAAGTGGAAATCTCCCCTTAAGGCTCCAACTTCCTTATAGCCTGAAACTCGCAAGTGGCCAATTAAGACGTGACCGGTACAGAAAGGGTTAAGCCTCTATTATAATATTCTATTTGGGTTCTTGTTTGTGCGTCTTTATTTAGTCAATGGCTTTTTGTGTGTATGTTTTTAGCTAGATACTCATAGTCTATTTAGCTACTCTCAAACACGTCTTCTTTTTTCTATGTGTGCCGTTGCGGGGCTGGTCTAGGTGAGAACAAAGCTGGTCCTTGTACCTAGTAACCCCCCCCCCCCCTCCCCCTTGGAGACGGCTAGGACCTGGGGGGGTGGGGGGTGGGGTTTATTGACGCTACAGATGATGTCATGAGGAGGTGGAGGTGTGGGGGTGTGGGGGAGGGGGGAGGAGGAGTTCTGGATCCCCCCCCCCCCCCCCCCTTGGCGACGGCTAGGACCTGGGCGTGTTTATTGACGCTACAGATGATGTCATGAGCAGGTGGGGGTGTGGGGGTGTGGGGGAGTGGTGGGTGGGGGGGGGAGGAGTTCTGGACAACAGTTTCAACTATAATCACAGTATTCCACGATAGTCTATTGGTTTCCAGCTCAGGGTAAATTGCCATGTTTCCATCTTAGTCACTCAGCTTTAAGGTAAGGTAGATTTTGTAGCGAAATATGCTGCTAATTATGAAAACTTGGCATTAATACGACACACAGCCATAGTAGGTTCATATATTTCCATTAAGGGGAGATTTCCACTTGAGGGAATTTTTTCTTGACTCCTTTCTCCCTCATGTTTAGCCCCATTGTTTTTCTAATCTTAAGACGTTTGCCCCATTATTTTTACGATTTTAAGAACTTTCAACCCATTTCTGTCAATTTTAAGACATTTCGTGCCATTTAGGTGTCGATGTTATCCTGGCGAGCGATAGCGAGCCTGTAATTGAAGAGGAACCGGCTTTCAGCCGGGACATTTTTCTACCGAAAAATGTACAAATTTATCTTGAAAGGGGCTCAAGGGGGTAACATTTTAAAATTGCTGGAGGAGTAGGAAACAAACTAGAAACCTCCCCTTAAGGGGAAGTTTCTAGTGTGTTTCCTAGATTTCCATCAAGCTTGAAATTAACACCCCCTTGACCCCCTTTCAAGATAAATTTGTACATTTTTCGGTAGAAAAATTTCCCGGCCGAAGGCCGGTTCTTCTTAAATTACAGGCTCGCTATCGCTCGCTAGGAAAAATTCGACACTTAAATGGCACGAAAGGTCTTAAAAGTGACATAAATGGGGTGAAAGTCCTCAAAATCGCCAAACTAATGGGGCGAACATCTTAAAATCTCAATAGCAATGGGGCTAAACATGAGAGAGAAAGGGGTAAAGAAAAAAATCCCTCAAGTGGAATTCTCCCCTTAAGACACTCGCCCCGGCAGTTTGACGATTTTTAGTGTCAGTTAATATGAAACAGAGTATAGTTAATGACACTCTTGAGGCCAGCAAACAGAGTATAGTTAATGACACTCTTGAGGCCAGCAAACAGAGTATAGTTAATGACACTCTTGAGGCCAGCAAACAGAGTATAGTTAATGACACTCTTGAGGCCAGCAAACAGAGTATAGTTAATGACACTCTTGAGGCCAGCAAACAGAGTATAGTTAATGACACTCTTGAGGCCAGCAAACAGTATAGTTAATGACACTCTTGAGGCCAGCAAACAGAGTATAGTTAATGACACTCTTGAGGCCAGCAAATATGTCTTTGTTGTTTGTCTGTTTGTCTGTTTTATGTGACCGCAGAATTTCTCAAAAGCGTATTATATGGATTTCAACACAATTTGGCCAGTATCTTGGTACCCAAAGATGATTTAACTTTTCTTAGAGACTCCTATAATTATACTCTCCCTATCACCGAACCACATTTTCATGAAATAATAATTTTCGATTCCCACGAAGCTTCACACACACACACACACACACACACAAGGCGAGATGGGTATCATATGGTTCACCTAAGCTGATGGCTACCTAAGCCTTTGGGCGAGACGGTACCGTCTATAGTGAGAATGGTACCATACAGATCCACCCTAAGCCTTCGTTTCCGATGTCGCCAATTGGCTAAAATACAGACTACACACACATCCACAGCCATTCCAACAGTACATAAAACACAACATGCATTTCACGCAATACATTCCCAGTTAAGGAGGCGCGATAATAATGAGCTTAGCTCGCATTGCGTGGATTCCCCGTGACGAACAAGTAACTGAGTAACACACACACACACACACACACACACACACACACACACACACCCATCTTGATAATTTGTTCTTGATGTTTACGTCTCTCTCTCTCTCTCTCTCTCTAAATAAATACATAAATACATAAATACATAAATAAATAAATAAATAAATAAATAAATAAATAAATAAATAATAAATATATATATATATATATATATATATATATATATATATATATATATATATATATATATATATACATAAGAACATAAGAAAATGGGAGTCTGCAGAAAGCCGATTGGCCTAAGCAAGGCAGATCCCTGTCCCACACAACCCCAATCAATTACAAAGCCCAATTATAGGCTCAACACTCTAATACCCTGAGGATCATCTTACCAAAACGGTTAGAAATTAACGCAGGATTACGGGGGTCTGCAGAGCGCTGATTAGCCCAACCCGGCTGATCCCCCTTCACACCCAACCCTTCTCGTCCATATGATTATCCAATTTTATCTTAAAGCTCCCTACCGTTTGTAATCCCACTATAGCACTTGGTAGTCCATTCCACCCATCTACAACTCTGTTACCAAACCAATATTTGCCTATATCTTTTCTGAAACGGAATTTATCTAATTTGAAACCATTGGTACGAGTTCTTTCGCTATCACTGAGCTGTAGTACATTAAATGTCATGTCCCCTTTGTTAATCCCACTAACCCACTTGAACACCTCTATCATATCCCCTCTAACTCTGCGTCTCTCTCTAACGACGAACGCTTATACACTGTTTTCTAGGCTTCAAATCATTGCTAACAAACACACCTAGATCTTTCTCGCAGTCTGAATTTTCTAATTCTAAATTAGCTAGTTTATATTTAACATTTGTTTGCATCTTCCCTATCTTTAATACCTTGCATTTGTCAATGTTAAACTTCATCTGCCAATTTACTGACCATTCATGTAAGGTATCTAGATCCCTTTGGAGGCACTCTATATCGCTATCTGAATCAATTGATCTCCCCATTTTAGTATCGTCTGCGAATTTACTTATCCTACTAGTTATACCTAAATCTAGGTCATTTATGTATATAAGAAACAACAGTGGACCTAATACCGATCCCTGGGGGACACCACTTTTGACTGCTCCCCACTCTGACTTGGTACCATTTATGCTGACTCTCTGTTTGCTACCAATTAGCCATGACCTAATCCATCCTAACAACGCCCCACCTATTCCATGTGCCTCAACCTTTCTCATCAATCTCTCATGAGGGACTCTGTCGAAAACTTTACTGAAATCTAAATAAATAATATCATATGACTTGTCACTATCTACTGCTTCATATACCTCTGAGAAAAAGCTAAGCAAATTAGTACATACATACATAACATTTTAAGACTTAGTGTTCCACACATACGTGCAGTTTCAGTCTCTTGTCCTAATGGCGGCGTTCCAGGCAACCCTGTTAAGGGCTGCTTCACTTGTCAAGTTCTTGGATTTGAGATCGGCACGTATAGTCCGATCCCAGGTCTTCCTCGGTCCACCCCTTGGTGCAGCTCCCTCCACAATCACAGACCTGCATTTTTTCACTCAATTTTGTTCATCCATTCTCTCCACATGTCCATACCATCCCAGTCTACTTGTACGCATCACCTCGCTAATACTCTTTATACCTAAACGTCTCCTCAGCTCAACATTTGTTACTCTATCCTGTAGCCTGGCCCCACACATCCATCTCACCATTTTCATCTCATTACGTTCCATTCTGTTGACATCCTCTACTTTAACGGCCCATGTTTCTGAGGCATACGTCATTGCACTTCTAACACATGAGGCATACACCTTTCCCTTCAGGGGGAGAGGCATTCTTTTCATGGTCAGGATTGGCATCAGTTCTCTGAACTTCCCCCAGCCACACCTAATTCTAGCAACAGTGGCAGCCTCGGCCCCACCACCGGCAGAGATGGTATCTCCTAGGTAACAAAACTTGTTCACCAGCTCCAAAGACTCATTTCCAAAATTCACAGCCACAGGATCATCACTTAACACAAGCTCGCCTTTGCACACTACACACTCAAATTTATCTATTTCTGACTTATCCTTCGGCAGGGGTTCCTTTATTCTACTACAGTTCTTACTCCCATGGTGTACCCAACATCGACAGATGCTACGTTGAATTGAGTTAGCGCCCACTCCCTTTCCACACACTGCACATGGGTATGCACCGCTCTTTTCCACATTGCCTCGTCTCAATCTACAATGCATAACCTTGGTTTTGTTAATATTGACTCTCAAACCCTTGCTCGCCATGCCCTCTCTCCACTCTCTGAATTTGGCCTCAGCATCTTGCACACTGTCAGCTATTAGGACTAAATCGTCTGCATAAAAGTTCCAAACGGGAGTCCGCCTCTAAAAACTCTAGACAGTGCCTCCAAGACCATAATAAAGAGGAGGGGGCTTAACACTGAACCCTGATGGACTCCAACACGGACTGCGAACTCATCACTCAGTACACCCTTCACCCTCACCGCACTTCGCGAATCCTCATACATCTTCATTATCACACGCACCAGCCACTCTTCCACACTAAGTTTCCTCATAGCCCACTGCACAACATCTCTAGGACACTATCAAAGGCCTTCTCCAGGTCTACAAACACAAAGTAAAGATCCTTGCCTTTTAGTAACTAGTAAGTATCTTTCCTGTATCTGCCTGACTATGAATATGACTATATATATATATATACAGTATATAGCATACTCTTAGACTCATCTCAGCCTACCACCACAAACCCCCGTGACTCAACCCAGTGACTCCCGCCTACTGGGTTGAGTCACGGGGGTTTACTTAACAAATATACATAGTGACATGACTAATACCAACCTTACATCATTATCTTAACCCTTTATGGACGGTGATGTCATTGGTATTATATTGTGGCTAACATTGTGGTGGAGGTTATGCTTTCGCCTCCGTCTGTCTGTTTTTTTGTTTTGTCTGTAAACGATCTATCTATCTATCTATTGCCGGACGCCTAACTCCCCTTAATGAGGTTGGCCATACACAGAATACCCCAAAGCGGACCTATTCCCTGTAAGAGGGACAACCCGAGCCAGTTTAGTGAAGGACTTACAGGATTGACCACTCAATTTAGGATCTGTCCGACTCCGAGGCTCTCTGTGTATCTTTTTAGCACTATTTTTCTAAAGTGGTGTTCGGCTAGTCCATCCACTAACCTGCCTTATCTTAGCTAAGCAGTACAGATTTGTATCAGGTTTACTCCCCTAGACAGGTTGCCGACCAAGGCTGACGAGTCCCAGCCACCCAGACTTTTATAAGGTTGTCTCCCCTAGATGGGTTGCCAACCAAGGCTAACGAGTCCCATCCACCCTAAAACGAGATATCTCACACAATTATGAACCGATTATCACGAAATTTAGTGGAAACAGGAAATTCACCAAAGAAGAAGTGATTCAATTTAGGAGGCGATACAGAAATGTTTACGAAATTTGGTGGGCAGATAGGATATTCGCCAAGGAAGAAGTGATTCAATTTAGGAGGCGATACAGAAATGTTTACGAAATTTGGTGGGCAGATAGGATATTCGCCAAGGAAGAAGTGATTCAATTTAGGAGTCGATTTGGTTCATATCCTGGAACCCGGATCCAAAGGAAAATTTAGGCCGAAGATATTAAGGTGGGAGATCTCCACTTGAGGGATTTTTTTCTGGACCCGTTTCTCCCTCATGTTTAGCCCCATTGCTTTTGAGATTTTAAGACCTTCGCCCTAGTAGTTTTGACATTTTAAGAAATTTTGCCCCATTTCTGTCAATTTTAAGACCTTTCGTGCCATTAAGGTGTCGATTTTTTCCTGGCGAGCGATAGCGAGCCTGTAATTTAAGAGCAACCGGCCTCTGGCCGGGAAATTTTTCTACCGAAAAATTTACAAATTTATCTTGAAAGCGGGTCTAGGGGGTGTAATTTTAAGCTTGATGAAAACGTAGGGAACAAACTAAATACCTCCCCTTAACAAGGACGTCTACCAAATAAAGGTCTACAGACTAACTCACTTGATCCCTTAGGGTACTATAATGTATATCCTTCCTAGGCTTCAATATATATACCCGTACCGGTATATATATAGGGTTATATGCCTACAGTATAATTAAACAAAACACAGTAACAGCTATAGCCTATACCCATTCATTATTCAAGCTTTCTCCATTTTTGTTGTTGTTGTTGTTGTTGTTGTTCCCCAGGCTGTCTGGCCGAACAGCCCCAAGGTCTCGAGCAAGGCCATGGCCATAAACGAGCACCCCCACAAAATCCTCACTGCTTACCACTAACAAAGCCCGGGTGACCGAAGCCACTCCAAGGCAGGGAGCTGAGGATGGTGCGGAAACGCCCGGGAAACCAAAGCTCCACCCAAGGCCCTGTGCCCCTCAGCAATTATGAAGGGAAAGTTGAGGGGCAAGGGAAAACATTTGTTGTTGTTGTATTTGCTTATATACCGAGGCGAGAATAAAGATGCGTTTATGGTGATTGGACATGAACCCAATCAGTGCGGGGTAGTTCCCGCTATAATAGGGCCCATTCAGGCACTCCTGATAGCTTAACCCTTTCAGACTCATGACGCAGAAGTTGCCAGATTAGCAATAATAAATAGAGTTCTCTCACTCTTATAATTACCTCTCCAAAATTAGTTTTCTGCCCACAGCTTACTCAAAGACAACTGTAGAGGTTGAAGTAACTAAACTAAAGGTTTGTAAATACCCCTGATGGTAACAAAGGCTTTAAAGTATCCCTAATAGGCTCAAAATTGCGTCATATGTCGGAGAGGGTTAAGAGAGTGCCTGAATTATATGAAATGTTTGCATAAAAAAAACTAGAAAAAAATAGCTTTCAAATGATACCAGAAGGAGCTTCCTAGCTAGCGGAGTTCACCCGCAGCGTTACTAAAGACATCGGCAATATTCGCTAATAATTAGCAATGTTCCGCTAAATCTACCTTTGACAACACTGAATATATCTCATGAAACCCTGCCACCACAGATCCTCAGTGCCGCAGCAGACTTGCCTGAGAGCGGACGGGGGCCTGCCGCGCTCCTGATCACTCGCACTCGTATCTACAGGTTTTAGTAGGCTAATAACTCCAGGGTATTTCCAGGACGTACCTGTAAGACAACCGCAGTGAAAGAGTTAATTTAGTTGTAAAGTATAAAAACCATATCCTGTACTCACCCGACAGACGCCGCACCCCAGCCTCGGACAGTCGCCTCTGATGTTTGTACGCGTCATCCATAACACCGCTGGTATCTGCAAACACAGTTATTTATTACTATATAATTATGTTGGGGCTGTTCGGCCAGGCAGATTAGGGAACGACAACAACGACAACGACAACAACAACGACAACAACAACAACAACAACAACAACAACAACAACAACAACGATAACAACAATATGCAGTGTTAGTGTCGTTTTCATCTGATCGTGTTCATCCCCTAGACTTTCCTATTTAACCCTTTCACGCATTTATGACGCAGAGGTTGCCAGATTAGCAATAAGAAATAGTTCTCTCACTCTTATAATTACCTCTCCAAAATTAGTTTTCTGCCCACAGCTAACTCAAAGACAACTGCAGAGGTTGAAGTAACTAAACTAAAGGTTTCTAAATACCCCTGATGGTAACAAAGGCTTTAAAGTATCCCCAATAGGCTCAACACAGCTAACTCAAAGACAACTGCAGAGGTTGAAGTAACTAAACTAAAGGTTTCTAAATACCCCTGATGGTAACAAAGGCTTTAAAGTATCCCCAATAGGCTCAACACAGCTAACTCAAAGACAACTGCAGAGGTTGAAGTAACTAAACTAAAGGTTTCTAAATACCCCTGATGGTAACAAAGGCTTTAAAGTATCCCCAATAGGCTCAACACAGCTAACTCAAAGACAACTGCAGAGGTTGAAGTAACTAAACTAAAGGTTTCTAAATACCCCTGATGGTAACAAAGGCTTTAAAGTATCCCCAATAGGCTCAACACAGCTAACTCAAAGACAACTGCAGAGGTTGAAGTAACTAAACTAAAGGTTTCTAAATACCCCTGATGGTAACAAAGGCTTTAAAGTATCCCCAATAGGCTCAACACAGCTAACTCAAAGACAACTGCAGAGGTTGAAGTAACTAAACTAAAGGTTTCTAAATACCCCTGATGGTAACAAAGGCTTTAAAGTATCCCCAATAGGCTCAACACAGCTAACTCAAAGACAACTGCAGAGGTTGAAGTAACTAAACTAAAGGTTTCTAAATACCCCTGATGGTAACAAAGGCTTTAAAGTATCCCCAATAGGCTCAACACAGCTAACTCAAAGACAACTGCAGAGGTTGAAGTAACTAAACTAAAGGTTTCTAAATACCCCTGATGGTAACAAAGGCTTTAAAGTATCCCCAATAGGCTCAACACAGCTAACTCAAAGACAACTGCAGAGGTTGAAGTAACTAAACTAAAGGTTTCTAAATACCCCTGATGGTAACAAAGGCTTTAAAGTATCCCCAATAGGCTCAACACAGCTAACTCAAAGACAACTGCAGAGGTTGAAGTAACTAAACTAAAGGTTTCTAAATACCCCTGATGGTAACAAAGGCTTTAAAGTATCCCCAATAGGCTCAACACAGCTAACTCAAAGACAACTGCAGAGGTTGAAGTAACTAAACTAAAGGTTTCTAAATACCCCTGATGGTAACAAAGGCTTTAAAGTATCCCCAATAGGCTCAACACAGCTAACTCAAAGACAACTGCAGAGGTTGAAGTAACTAAACTAAAGGTTTCTAAATACCCCTGATGGTAACAAAGGCTTTAAAGTATCCCCAATAGGCTCAACACAGCTAACTCAAAGACAACTGCAGAGGTTGAAGTAACTAAACTAAAGGTTTCTAAATACCCCTGATGGTAACAAAGGCTTTAAAGTATCCCCAATAGGCTCAACACAGCTAACTCAAAGACAACTGCAGAGGTTGAAGTAACTAAACTAAAGGTTTCTAAATACCCCTGATGGTAACAAAGGCTTTAAAGTATCCCCAATAGGCTCAACACAGCTAACTCAAAGACAACTGCAGAGGTTGAAGTAACTAAACTAAAGGTTTCTAAATACCCCTGATGGTAACAAAGGCTTTAAAGTATCCCCAATAGGCTCAACACAGCTAACTCAAAGACAACTGCAGAGGTTGAAGTAACTAAACTAAAGGTTTCTAAATACCCCTGATGGTAACAAAGGCTTTAAAGTATCCCCAATAGGCTCAACACAGCTAACTCAAAGACAACTGCAGAGGTTGAAGTACTAAACTAAAGATTTCTAAATACCCTTGATGGTAACAAAGGCTTTAAAGTATCCCCAATAGGCTCAACAACAGGCTAACTCAAAGACAACTGCAGAGGTTGAAGTAACTAAACTAAAGGTTTCTAAATACCCCTGATGGTAACAAAGGCTTTAAAGTATCCCCAATAGGCTCAACACAGCTAACTCAAAGACAACTGCAGAGGTTGAAGTAACTAAACTAAAGGTTTCTAAATACCCCTGATGGTAACAAAGGCTTTAAAGTATCCCCAATAGGCTCAAAATCGCGTCATATGTCGGAGAGGGTTAAACTAAAATGTGTAATATCCCGGGATATGAGATATTTCCCAAACCGTCACATAGTAAAGTATATTTATTATGGCTATTAAGTTTATTCATGCTGTCTTCATAGCGTAATGCATAAATGCGCGGTATTTCGGTGTGAGTGTCCTAGGTTCGAGTCCTTGGAGTGCCACATGTGTTTGTTGATTTCATTAATTGAGCTTAGAAGTAAAGTTGGTTGGTGAAAAAATATGAATTTATGACAGGTATTTTTGAAACACCCTGTACATTACAAAATCGTCTAATGACAGCCAGAATAAACTGTGCAAATGCATCATGAACCTCAAGGGGTTAATTTACGACGAGGAAGATCACATTTAGTATTATCTTAGTGGTGGAGAATTTTGGCCTAATTATAATAAATAATAATTACTGTATACATCTGAGGTGAAGCCATTGATTTCGGGGGTTGATGAGTGATTGGTGCTTCTGAATGCTTGTGTGCTTGATGTTTGTGGGCGAACTGTTATGTGTGTTCTTCTCTTCTTCCTTTCTCGAGTCTCTTGCTGATCCTCCCTACCCCTTGTGGGAGTAAGGGTTGGCTACTGACTGACTGGTGCTTGTGTGCTTGCTTTTTGTGGGCGAACTGTTATGTGTGTGCTTCTGCTGTCACCTCTTTTCCTTTATTGTGTCTCTTGCTGATCCTCCCTACCCCTTGTGGGAGTAAGGGTTGGCTACTGACTGACTGGTGCTTGTGTGCTTGCTTTTTGTGGGCGAACTGTTATGTGTGTGCTTCTGCTGTCACCTCTTTTCCTTTATTGTGTCTCTTGCTGATCCTCCCTACCCCTTGTGGGAGTAAGGGTTGGCTACTAACTGTGTATATGGTTCTTACCCATGGATTTCTTGCGGACGTCCTCACTGAAGCGGCGGCGAGCGACCACTTCATCCTCGTGTAGGGTGGCTGCAAGTAAATCAATATAAGCAGTTAAATATATATTACATTAATAACCTAATAAGACACAGTGTGGATAGCTTAAGGGGAGATTTCCACTTGCGGGACGTTTTTCTTGACCCCTTTCTCTCCCTCATGTCTAGCCCCATTGCTTTTTAAGATTTTAAGACGTTGGCCCCATTAGTTTGGTGATTTTAAGAATTCCCGCCCCATTCTGTCAATTTTAAGACCTTTCGTGCCATTTAGGTGTCGATTTTATCCTGGCGAGCGATAGCGAGCCTGTAATTTAAGAGTAACCCGGCCGGGAAATTTTTCTACCGAAAAATGTACACATTTATCTTGAAAGGGGCTCAAGGGGGTGACATTTTAAGATTGCTGGAGGAGTAAAAAACAAACTAAAAACCTCCCCTTAAGGGGAGGTTTTTAGTTTGGTCTCTAGATATCCATCAAGCTTAAGATTACACCCCCTTGAGCCCCTTTCAAGATAAATTTGTACATTTTTCGGTAGAAAAATGTCCCGACTGAGCAGCCGGTTCCTCTTAAATTATAGGCTCGCTATCGCTCGCCAGGATAAAATAGACACCTAAATTGCACGAAAGGTCTTAAAATTGACGGAAATGGAGCGAAAGTTCTTAAAATCGCCAAACTAATGGGGCGACTGTCTTAAAATCTCAAAAGCAATGGGGCTAAACATGAGGGAGAAAGGGGTCCAGAAAAAAAATCCCTCAAGTCGATATCTCCCCTTAATATGTAAACAAAGCATAAATAACACAAAGACAAAATAACATGCATAACACAATGAAACCCTAGATAATAATGAACTAGACAATTTGAAACACGAACAAACTATTTCGATGAACTGGTTTAACTACACAGTGATGGGCTGGTCTATCAGAGTGAAACCTGAGCGATCTCTGCCATACCCATAGCTTACTCTGACTTGTTCCTTTTACTTATATATCTTCTAGATCTCAAGTGACGGCGTCTCTTCCGTGGATTGACCTCCCAATCTACCAAGATTGGAAGCTAAAGCGTCACATTATTCCTTTGCCCCTCAACTTTCCCTTCATAATTGCTGAGGGGCACAGGGCCCTGGGTGGGGCTTTGGTTTCCCGGGCGTTTACGCACCCTCTCAGCTCCCCGCCATGGAGTGGCTTCGGTCACCCAGGCTTTATTGTGGTCGGCAGGGAGGGTTCTGTGGGGGCGCTCGTTTATGGCCTTGGCCTTACTCGGGGCCTTGGGGCTGTTCGGCCAGGCAGCTTGGGGAACAACAACAACAACAACTACACAGATACAAGTAATGGGATTCAGTAGGAGGTGTTCAAGTATGCATGATCACAACTGTACGTACTCTAAAGGTTCGAACCCGGTGAAACAGTGGTAGAACTAATTGTAACTGAAAATACTGTATAGCGGGATGACCCAGAAAATTATACAAGAGTTACGCCTGAAAGTCTCCTCCAGAAATCGTTTTCTATAGTACCTATACATTTTCTAACATATATATTTAAGGGGTAACTCCTTTAAATTTTACAATATCTTTACACTATACACTGTCCCAAAAGTAGGTCAGAACTCTTAACCACTAACCTCTACAACTCACAACGGACTATAGTAATCCAGCTACTATTTCTACCATTTAGGAAGGGTCAACCAGGGAATAGGTGTGGAAATTTACAGCCCATTTTGTTCTAGCTCTTTCTTGAGTTATAGAGGCCTATCTATTTGGAACAGGGTATAGCTATTTTGAAGAAAACAAAATCATTATATTATAATTTAATCTAATTATCTAATCTAATTTATGAATTTCGCTCCCAACACCAAATACCTCCCAATGGACCTCTTTCTCCCTCATGTTTAGCCCCATTGCTTTTGAGATTTTAAGACGTTCGCCCCATTAGTTTGGCGATTTTAAGAACCCTCGCCCCATTTCTGTCAATTTTAAGACCATTCGTGCCATTTAGGTGTCGATTTTTTCCTGGCGAGCGAAAGCGAGCCTGTAATTTAAGGGGAACCGGCCTTCGGCCGGGACATTTTTCTACCGAAAAATGTACAAATTTATCTTGAAAGGGAGTCTAGGGGGAGTAATTTTAAGCTTGATGGAAGTCTAGGGAATCAACTAAATACCTCCCCTTAACACACACGTACATCCTCCACATACATACATACTAATGGGACGAACGTCTTAAAATCTTAAAAGCAATGGGGTTAAATATGAGGGATCAAGAAAAAAAATCCCTCGAGTGGAAATCTCCCCTTAACTCCTTGAGTACCAGCGACGCACATTATGCGTAGCCTGTGTACGTAACGCTAAACCCCAGCGCCGCAATGGTTACGTACGCGTTAATTACTCTTGTCCTATGGCATCCAGATGGATATGGGAACTGCTTTAGTATCCCAAGCAACATTACCGATTAAGATTAGATTACAGATTAGGAGCCAAAGCGTCACATTTTTCCCTTACCCCTCAACTTTCTCTTCATAATTGCTGAGGGGCACAGGGCCTTGGGTGGGGCTTTGGTTTCCCGGGCGTTTCCGCACCCTCCTCAGCTCCCTGCCTTGGAGTGGCTTTTCGGTCACCCGGGCTTTGTTAGTGGTAAGCAGGGAGGGTTCCCAGGCAGCCTGGGGAACAACAACAACATTACCGATGGTTGGAAACCCTCCAAGTCCAGCCATGTGCGTGTGGGCACGCGCGGTAGTGATTTTCCAGTATTTTGCCTACCCGTTTCCCCATGTTAATTGCGACTTTCCGCCGTCCCACAGGACCCCTAAATGACCTAGGTAAGCGTTTTTGTTGTGGTTTTGCCTTCATTACTAACCCATCCCATCTGTTTTCAGGAAAAAAAAAAAGACAACCTGCTGGTCCCTCGATGTACATCCATTATAAATAAGCTAATGCTCAATGGGTTAAGAATACCAGCGATAGATTCTCACCCAAAGGCCTCCTGAAGTTAACATCCTCGCTGAACCTGCGCTGGGAGGGCATCTTGTAGGAGGACAGGTCAGGAAGGGCGTTAAACAGCAGGTGGTTGGGGTCCTCGTTCTTACTCTTCTCCAACACGGGGGCGATGGGGGGGCTAGCCTCCCGGAGCGGCGACCTGGCCCGCTTGTACCTAAAGAATTATTAACATGTAAATCAAGTGTGAAGCGGAGGGAAGACCATTTTAAACATTTCATTCTTTATATTATAATGTAAAACTTGCAAAATCTACAAACCAACACTGGGACGACACAATATACAGTCAAAAGAACTGATCAAAATCACTATGTGGAAACGACGCTTTAAGGGGAGGTTTTTAGTGTGTTTCCTAGACTTCCATCAAGCTTGAAATTACACTCCCTTGACCCCCTTTCAAGATAAATTTGTACATTTTTCGGTAGAAAAATTTCCCGGCCGACGGCCGGTTCCTCTTAAATTACAGGCTCGCTATCGCTCGCCAGGAAAAAATCGACACCTAAATAAGACGAAAGGTCTATAAATGGGGTGAAAGTTCTGAAAATCGCCAAACTAATGGGGCGAACGTCTTAAAATCTCAAAAGCAATGGGGCTAAACATGAGGGAGAAAGGGGTCAAGAAAAAAATCCCTCAAGTGGAAATCTCCCCTTAAGCAAATAAATAAAAAGTTGAAATAAAAGCACACAATCCACCACACAATCCACCACACAATCCACCACACAGGGTGTACATCACTACATGACCAAGTGAATCTGTTTAACAAGCACACAATCCACCACACAGGGTGTACATCACTACATGACCAAGTGAATCTGTTTAACAAGCACACAATCCACCACACAGGGTGTACATCACTACATGACCAAGTGAATCTGTTTAACAAGCACACAATCCACCACACAGGGTGTACATCACTACATGACCAAGTGAATCTGTTTAACAAGCAAACCAATCGCACATAGAATTCAATCAGTTTAAGGGGAAGTTTTTAGTTTGGTCTCTGGATATCCATCAAGCTTAAGATTTACACCCCCTTGAGTCCCTTTCAAGATAAATTTGTACATTTTTCGGTAGAAAAAGCCGGTTCCTCTTAAATTACAGGCTCGCTGTCGCTCGCCAGGAAAAAATCGACACCTAAATGGCACGAAAGGTCTTAAAATTGGCAGAAATGGGTCGAAGGTTCTTAAAATCGTCAAAATAATGGGGCGAACGTCTTAAAATTAGAAAAGTAATGGGGCTAAACATGAGAGAGAAAGGAGTCCAGGAAAAAAATCCCTCAAGTGGAAATCTCCCCTTAAGAATATAGCCATGTTTGAAAATATGTAACAACGTATCTGTTCTACGAAATAAAGAATTGAATTGACCACTTCCGAGGTTCTTCAGGCTATAAGGAAGTTGGAGCCGTAAACATCGATATTACACATAAATGCAATGTAGGTGTCTGGGTATGTAGGGTGGTCAGTATGGAAGTGAAGAAGTCCTTGCATGACAGTGTGGTAATCCCGACACTGACTTACGGAAGCGAAGCATGGACGTTGGTTGAGAGACTCAGACCAAGAGTGAGAGCAGTGGAAATGAATTACTTAAGGAGTGCGTGCGGAGTTACATGGAGGGATAGACAGACTAATGAGGAAGTAAGAAGGAGGTGTGGTGTGGAGGTAGATGTGCTGGAAAGTGTGAAAAGGAACAACTTGAGATGGTTCGGCCATATGGAACGTATGGAAAGCGAGAGAATGACTAAGAGGGTGTATGAGAGCGAGGTGGAGGGACAGAGGGGGAGAGGTAGACCGAATATGAGGTGGAAGGATGGAGTGAGGAAGTACATGAACGAAGGTGGTGCTGGTTGGGGGGAGGGGCGTCGACTGACTGGGGACAGAGGTGCATGGGGGCGGTTCGTTCGTGGCCACCCCTTCGGGGATCACGGCGTCAGGCAATAGATAGATAGGTGTCTGGTGATGAGAAAGTATACTGAATTTAATCCCATGTAATTATGTATGCAGGACAACCGTATTTTAGCAGGTAATTCGGCTAATTAGCGATGTCTACAAGTCCAACTTCCTTATAGTTTGAAACTCGTAAGTGGTTAATTAAGGGAGCCCACCTCGCTTTTTGTTTTATCTTTCTCTCCCTCTCTCTTTGGCTTGTATCCATTCGGCCCCATTCAGCCTACTGTTTTAAGACTTTTACCCCCATCCAGGTGTCAATATTTTCCTGGCGAGCGGTAGCGAGCCAGCATATATGTATTTTTTGTTTTGACAGCAAGCTAAATTTTTAAATTTTTCGGTAGAAAAATGCCTCCGGCGAAGCCGGATTTCTCCATACAATGCTGGCTCGCTATCGCTCGCCAGGAAGAAATCGACACCTGGATGGGGATAAACGTCTTAAAACAGTTGGCTGAATGGGGACGAGAGGGATCTGCCTTGATGGGGCCAATCGGCTTTCTGCAGACTCCCATTTTCTTATGTTCTTATGAATGGATACAAGCCAGAGAAAGAGAGAAAAAGAAAAAAACAGGTGTCCCCCCTAAATTGCACAGTACCTACCTAAATTTATTACTCCCGCCCTCGCCGTTCGCGGGGTTGTGGAGATCGCAAGTGGGGTCGGGGTGGCTGTTGTTGTTGTTGTTGTTGTTGTTGTTGTTGTTGTAGATGTGCTTGAAGGGACCGGAGGGTGAGAGAGAGCGGGCCCTGAGGGAAGGCGACCTGCTCTTGGGCGAAGGGGACCTGCTCTTGGGACTGATGTAGCCGTTCAGGAAAGGGGAATCTGGGAAACAAAAATATTACGTTATTATAATACATACACATGGGAGGGATGGTATGGACATGTGGAGAGAATGGATGAACAAAATTGGGTGAAAAAATGCAGGTCTGTGATTGTGGAGGGAGCTGCACCAAGGGGTGGACTGAGGAAGACCTGGGATCGGACTATACGTGCCGATCTCAAATCCAAGAACTTGACATGTGAAGCAGCCCTTAACAGGGTTGCCTGGAATGCCGCCATTAGGACAAGAGACTGAAACTGCACTTATGTGTGGAACACTCAGTCTTAACATTTTATGTATGTATGTATGTATACACGAGAGAGAGAGAGAGAGAGAGAGAGAGAGAGATTGTATATCGAATTTCAGGAACACCCCTATAGCTAATATTTGAGGGTCATATTTTGTTTTTCTATATGCATGAAGGAGACAAAAGGCTGAGCTGCCTGTAACAAGTGTCCCCCTCAAGATTGAAAGATCGACAAAAAGGATAAAATCAAGGAATCCCTAAGCAACTGATTGTTCAACAGTTAATGGCAGTACAGGAAACCACTATATCCCTGAGTCATGTTAAGGGGAGGCAGACCGTATTTCTGGACCCCCTTCTCCCTAATGTTTAGCCCCACTAGTTGTGAAATTATAAGACGTTCGGCCCATTAATTTGGCGATTTTAACACCTTGCGCCCCATTTCGCTGTCAATTTCAAGAAATGTTGTGCCATTTAGGTGTCGATATTATGCGAGCGATAGCGAGCCTGTAATTATAAGAAGAATTTTTCTACTGAAAAATGTACAAAATTATCCTAAAGGGGGTCTAGGGGTGTTTTTTTAAGATTGATGGAGGTCTAACAAGGAAACAAAAAGATAAATGACTACTTGTAACATAATGCGGTTCTCACGGTGATCGGGTTCCTGTGGTAAAAGCAACTTGAAGTGGAGTCATGACCTCAATAGTGTTGGTTCGACATTAATTGAAGTGGAGTCATGACCTCAATAGTGTTGGTTCGACATTAATTGAAGTGGAGTCATGACCTCAATAGTGTTGGTTCGACATTAATTGAAGTGGAGTCATGACCTCAATAGTGTTGGTTCGACATTAATTGAAGTGGAGTCATGACCTCAATAGTGTTGGTTCGACATTAATTGAAGTGGAGTCATGACCTCAATAGTGTTGGTTCGACATTAATTGAAGTGGAGTCATGACCTCAATAGTGTTGGTTCGACATTAATTGAAGTGGAGTCATGACCTCAATAGTGTTGGTTCGACATTAATTGAAGTGGAGTCATGACCTCAATAGTGTTGGTTCGACATTAATTGAAGTGGAGTCATGACCTCAATAGTGTTGGTTCGACATTAATTGAAGTGGAGTCATGACCTCAATAGTGTTGGTTCGACATTAATTTATAAATATGAAACACGCAACTAAATAATAAACTTTGTCCCGTCTTCCTCATATTTAGCTCCATTGGAATTGAGATTATCAGACGTCCGCTCCATTAGTTTGGCGGTTTTAAGACCTTTCGCTCTATTTCTTTGTTAAATTTAAGACTTTTCGTGCCATTTCAGTGTCATTTCGTTCCTGGCGAGCGATAGCGAGCCTGTAATTTTGAAAGGAACCAGCCTTCGGCCGAGAAATTTTTCTACCAACATGTCTACACAATTATCTTGCAAGGGGGTGTATCTAGGGGGTGTATCTAGGGGGTGTATCTAGGGGGTGTATCTAGGGGGTGTAATTATAAGTTTGATGCCAGTCAAGGTTAACAATAATAATAATAATAATAATAATAATAACAATAATAATAATAATAACAACAACAATAATAATAATAATAATAATAATAATAAATTATTATTATTATTATTATTACTATTATTAGCCCCTTCTGTACCGGCGACGTCTTTTTTGTACATTTTATTCTAGCTACATTTAGACGAGTTTATGAAGCTCCGGAAGGATATGTGGTAGCTAAATGAATTAAATCGAGACAGTCTGTTGCCTTTTAATGGGTAGACGTCCTTCCTAAGCTGAATATAGTCATTTGTGATTGAGGACATATATACCTTAAGGTATCTGATCCTCATTGAAACATATTGTAAAATGTATCAAATATTTATTGATTAACACTTTCGCTGTGGGCATATTAACGCTGTTTAGGGCATATTCAGGCACTCCTGCATGGTTAATCAAGTATCTGCATGATATGAAATGTATTCTGCCGAAAACTAGACGAAAATAGCTTCAAAATGACACCAGAACGAGCTTCCTAACTCGCGGGGTTCACCCGCAGCGCTGCCATAGACATTCGGGAAAACTCGCTAATTATTAGCAATGTAGCGGCTTGGCAACACTCCTGAGACCGCGATCCGAGACCACAGTTTCCCTCAGTGCGCGGCTGGCCGTGCTGACAGTCGGAAGTTGGGCCCCTCGCTGTCCCGCCCACTGACACTCGGTTTCTACGGCTTTTACAGGCTTTTAAAGCCTGGAAATTACTGTAAATTGCCTATGCGTTCCGGAACGTCTCCCGCAGGGAAAGGGTTAACATGTATTTATTTTGTGACAATAAAGATTTTTGAATTGAATTGAATTGAAAAATTGAATATAATCGCCTAGCAGTTGCCAGAATATAATGAGAAGGACGTCACCGGTACTGTATGAGTCAATATTATTATTATTATTATTATTATTATTATTATTCATAGTAGTATTATTTGTTTTATTATTATTATTATTATTATTATTCATAGTATTATTATTATTATTATTTTTATTATTATTATTATTCATAGTATTATTATTATTATTATTATTATTAATATTATTATTATTATTAATATTATTATTATTATTAATATTATTCCCATTATCACTACCCTACCTTCGTCATCAGTGCTCCGGCCGTAATCCTCACTAAGGCGCCGTAACTTCTCTATCTCCACATCCACCTTAGTACCGTCTGTGGGGAGAGTAGAGGTAACAGTTAATATATATATAATACACACATGATTTAAATCTACCCCTTTCATTTAAATCTACTCCTTTCATTTAAATCTACCCCTTTCATTTAAATCTACCCCTTTCATTTAAATCTACCCCTTTCATTTAAATCTACCCCTTTCATTTAAATCTACCCCTTTCATTTAAATCTACCCCTTTCATTTAAATCTACCCCTTTCATTTAAATCTACCCCTTTCATTTAAATCTACCCCTTTCATTTAAATCTACCCCTTTCATTTAAATCTACCCCTTTCATTTAAATCTACCCTTCATTTAAATATACCCCTTTCATTTAAATCTACCCCTTTCATTTAAATCTACCCCTTTCATTTAAATCTACCCCTTTCATTTAAATCTACCTCTTTCATTTAAATCTACCCCTTTCATTTAAATCTACCCCTTTCATTTAAATCTACCCCTTTCATTTAAATCTACCCCTTTCATTTAAATCTACCCCTTTCATTTAAATCTACCCCTTTCATTTAAATATACCCCTTTCATTTAGTTTGTGTGTTCTGGATAATAGAGGACAATTGTATTCAGATTAGTACAATGGAGTACAAAGGAAATCAAGCAACAACAGATCTAGTGACCCTTCTAGGTTGTTTGTCCTCCAAAACACTGAGGATCAAGTGTCCAAACAGTGGTTTAGAGTGGGTAAGGGAACATTGGAAAGGGAATTACTGCCCTGGAACTAATGTCCGTGGCAGGATTAGGAAGTTAGTAGAGGACAGATGGGGTAGTAACTGAGGGGAGGATAAAATAAAGTTATTCATTTACAAACGCAGTCAGTCGCGGGTTTGATGAGAGATATTTGGAAGGGTATATGGAAGTCAGAGGGTTTATGGATGAAGAAGTGCGGGAGAGGATACAACAGGGGAAGAGGGTTGTAGGAACGCTAAAAGCAGTAACAAGAAATAGGGTGGTCAGTATGGAAGTGAAGAAGTCCTTGCATGACAGTGTGGTAATCCCGACACTGACTTACGGAAGCGAAGCATGGACGTTGGTTGAGAGACTCAGACCAAGAGTGAGAGCAGTGGAAATAAATTACTTTAGGAGTGTGTGCGGAGTTACACGGAGGGATAGACAGACTAATGAGGAAGTAAGAAGGAGGTTTGGTGTGGAGGTAGATGTGCTGGAAAGTGTGAAAAGGAACAACTTGAGATGGTTCGGCCATATGGAACGTATGGAAAGCGAGAGAATGACTAAGAGGGTGTACGAGAGCGAGGTGGAAGGACAGAGAGGGATAGGTGGAAGGATGGAGTGAGGAAGTACATGAACGAAGGCGGTGCCGGTTGGGGGGAGGGGCGTCGACTGACTGGGGACAGAGGTGCATGGGGGCGGTTCGTTCGTGTCCACCCCTTCGGGGATCACGGCGTCAGGCAATAGATATATAGATTTACACCACAAATGAACTCCCAACCCAAATCACCAACAATAAAAAAAAAAAAAAAAAAAAAAAAAAAAAAAAATGAAATATAGTGTGAACAATGGTTATAATGAACTATGGGTGCCAGGTCAGGGGGAGATATAACAATGCTTCTGAGAAATGGTGAGGTGGGAATATGTAGGTAGGTAGGATATATACCTAAGCCCAATCAAACCAAAATATAACCTAAAATAAAACCTAAAATAACACCTAGTGTAAATAAACCAAAATAAACCAAACTAAAACCAAATAAAACCAAAATAAAACAAAATAAACCCTAAATAAAACCAAATAAAACCAAACTAAAACCTAAATAAAACCAAAATCAAACTAAAATCAAGCCTAAATCAAACTAAAATCAAGCCTAAATCAAACCAAATCTCAAAATCAAACCTGAACCTAAGCCTAAGCAACAAAGCCCGGGTGGGTGGGTCGTGTAATCATATGAGTTGGGAACACTCCTTACAATGAAGTATGGGTGGGTTCCAAGTAGGGGAGGATATAACAAAAGGCTAGGCTAGAGGGTGACGTGATCATAAGTGACCTAGCCTAATATATATTATTGGTTACGTATAAGTACTCTTGGGTTTTATTTTAATTATTTTGTTGACAATGGTAACTATCCACTTTCCATAAACGATGACGCATTTACTTATTATTTTGTGACTATAAGTAGACGATTTTATTCAACTTGTGTAGGATCTGTGGGAAAAGGAATGAGGAGGATTAAGAACAACTGGAAGAATAGGAAGAAGGAGGAGGAAGAAGAAGAAGAATAATAGACAGGAGGAGGAGGAAGAAGAAGAAGAAGAATAGACAGGAGGAGGAGGAAGAAGAATAGACAGGAGGAGGAAGAAGAAGAAGAATAGACAGGAGGAGGAGGAAGAAGAAGAAGAAGAATAGACAGGAGGAGGAGGAGGAACAAGAAGACGAGATGAGGAGGAGGAGGAGGAACAAGAAGACGAGAGGAGGAGGAGGAACAAGAAGACAGGAGGAGGAGGAGGAACAAGAAGACAGGAGGAGGAGGAAGAAGAAGAAGAACAATAGACAGGAGGAGGAGGAAGAAGAAGAACAATAGACAGGAGGAGGAGGAAGAAGAAGAAGAATAGACAGGAGGAGGAGGAGGAAGAAGAAGAAGAATAGACAGGAGGAGGAGGAAGAAGAAGAAGAAGAATAGACAGGAGGAGGAGGAGGAAGAAGAGGTAATTTAAAGAGATGGTGAAGTGATAGACGGGTGTAGAGTTACGTTCACTTTACGAGCCCTTTAACCCTATCTGATGAGAGCAGGACCCACCCTAGTGTGTGGGTCCTGGATGTGAGGGAAGCTTTTTGGACCCTCACGGTTTCACTCCCATGAGTTTGGAATTAGTAAGATGTATAGTTTCCTTAGTTTGGCGATAATAAGATGTTTCGCCTCATTCGGGTGTCGATGTTTTCCAATCGAACGATAGCGAGCCTGCAGACTAGGAGTAACCGGCTTAATCTATCTATCTATCTATTGCCTGACGCCGTGATCCCCGAAGGGGTGGTCACGAACGAACCGCCCCCATGCACCTATGTCCCCAGTCAGTCGACACCAGCCTTCATCCATATACTTCCTCACTCCATCCTTCCACCTCTCGTGCAGTCTACCTCTCCCTCTCTGTCCTTCCACCTCGCTCTCGTACACCCTCTTAGTAATTTTCTCGCTTCCCATACGTTCCATATGGCCGAACCATCTCAAGTTGTTCCTTTTCACACTTTCCAGCACATCTACCTCCACACCACACCTCCTTCTTACTTCCTCATTCGTCTGTCTATCCCTCCATGTAACTCCGCACGCACTTCTTAAGTAACTCGTTTCCACCGCTCTCACTCTTGGTCTGAGTCTCTTCCCGAACGTCCAAGCTTCGCTTCCATAAGTTAGTGTCGGAATTACCACACTGTCATGCAAGGACTTCTTCACTTCCATACTGACCACCCTATTTCTTGTTACTGCTTTCAACGTTCGTACAACCCTCTTCCCCTGTTGCACCCTCTCCCGCACTTCTTCATCCATAGTCCAATCTTTACTCAACACACTGCCCAGATACTTAAATGAGCTGACAATCTCCATAGCCTGACCGTTCAACTTCACCTCACACTCTGTGGCTTCACCCCTCTCGAAGACCATAACCTTGCTCTTCCCCGCATTTACCTACAGATTCCGTTTTTCGCACACTGTTCCAAACACATTTAGCAGACCCTGCAACTCCCATTCATTATCACTCATCAGAACTGTATCATCAGCAAACAGCAGTACAGGCAGCTTCCACTCATTTCCCTCCCTTTTCAGCGATACACCAACATCCACTGCTCTTCCCTGTATCTCTTTCATGACTCCATCCATATATACAGTAAACAACCACGGAGACATCACACACCCCTGTTTCAACCCAACATAACAGCTTTAAAAAATACCCCCTTCGAGATAAATCTGTAAATTTTTTCGGTAGAAAAATGCACCAGCCTTGGAACCTCTTAAATTGCTGGCTTGCTATCGCTCGCCAGGAAAAAGTAGACACCTAAATGGCACGAAAGAACTTATAATCGCCAAACTAATACAGCAAACGTCTTAATATGTCAAAACTATGGGGCTAAGTATGAGAGAGATGTAGCTAAACTAATAGGGCAAACGTCTTACAATGTCAAAACTAATGGGGCTAAGTATGAGAGAGGTAGCTAAACTCGAATTAAAAAAGCCGACATCGGTACTGCAAGGGTTAAGACCGAATGAAACAGAGTGACTCCCAAGCCCAAGAGGGGGAGGGGGAGGGGGAGGGAGGGAGGGAGGGGAGGGGGGTGTTATGACGCATCCTCCACCCAAACTACCTGACTCATAATACTCACACACACACACACTCATTCTCTCTCTCTCTCTCTCTTTCTCTCGCTGACACATACACATACACACTCAATATTTTAGACGATATTATGCAGTTTAGGAAGGAGTTGTGGTGGTTAAAAGGGTTGGTACAGATACTTTGCAGCCCTATTATAACTACAGGATTTTACAGGTCCTTCCTAAGCTGAATATAAAACTTCTAATAGTTGCCAGAATATGATAAAAAGACCGTCCCTGGTACGGAATGGGTTAAGGGGAGGTATTTAGTTTGTTACCTAGACCTCCATCAAGCTTAAAATAAATAACTTAGACCCCCCCTTCAAGATAAATTTGTACATTTTTCGGTAGAAAAATGTCTCGGCCGAAGGCCGGTTCCTCTTAAAATTTCGGGCTCACTATCGCTCGTCATGAAAAAATCGATACCTAAATGGCACAGGTCTTAAAATTGACAACGAAATGGGGCAAACGATGTTAAAATCGCCAAACTAATGGGCTGAACGTCTTATAATCTCAAAACAAATGGGGCTTAACACGAGGGAGAAAGGGGGCCAGAAACCCGGGCCATTCCCCCTTAAAAGCCAAACTCTGAAGTGCCTGGGATTTTAAGGGGGGGGGGGGGGGAGGGTTCATTTTTTGGTCGATTTAATTATATATTTATTATTATTTTTAGTGTCCTCCCTAGACCTCCATCAAGCTTATAACAAATAACCTAGACCCCCCTTTTAGATAAATATGTACATTTTTCGGTAGAAAAATGTTCCAGCCGAAGGGCGGTTCCTCCTAAAAATGGCACGAAAGGTCTTAATATAGGAAGAGAGAATGGGCTAAAAAGTCATACAATCGCCAAATTAATGGGCTGAACGTCTTATAATCTGAACACTGATGGGGCCAAACATGAAGGAGAAGAGGGCCTAGTAAAACAACGATCTCCCCTTAACCCTTTCAAGCTCCAATACGCGTTTCTGTTCTGTTTTCTGGCTACTATTAGACGATTTTATTCAGATTAGTAACGGTATATGGAAGTCAAAGGGTTGATTGAGATAGTATTTACCCTTTTAATACCCACAGATCCTTCCTAAGCTGCATACAATCGTCTAATGATAGCCAAAATAAACTGCTAAAACGCGTCAGAGCTTCAAGGGGTTAAATAGCATAAACACGCAAATGAAAATAATGATCCTAATAATAATAATAATAATAATAAAATAAAATAAAAATAAAAATAAAAATAAAAATAAAAATAAAAATAAAAATAATAATAATAATAATAATAATAATAATAATAATAATAATAAACAAATATCCCGTACTATAAATATTCTGGGGTGGACACAATAAACTCTTGGGTTCATTATTATTCCAGTCATGAAGTGAGTAGCGCCACAGAGAGAGAGAGAGAGAGACTTTCACCCCGCCCAAGAAGGTCATCCCCTTTACTGTATTATGGTCTGGTAGTAATGGTCTCCCTCTCTCTATTCGCCGCAATGTTGCATCTTTCTCGCTATTCTATTCGCTACTACTATAATCAGTGTTCCTCGGAGCTTTCCCAGTGCATACCACCTCCTCTACGTAGGACCGTCTTGCAACACAATCCCACCCCTACTCTGTGCAACTCTCCAACCCGAGAGTGAAACGGTATTCTCAGACTTTCTTCTATTTAACTGCTGAGCTCTAGAACTCTCTCCCAGAACCAGTCTTTCCCTCTTCCTATGACTTGCTTCAAACTCCGTGTGTCCAGGCATTTTGGCTCGAACGTCCCTTGATTTTGGCCCTGTCACTCTTTCAACTCTGGGGGAGTCACTCGATACAGTCAGTTCTGCCTTTGTCTCCCTCACTCACATAAAAAAACAAAACAACAACAACAACAACAATGGGCTACTTTTATGGTTTGGTATCTGTATGTGGTAACCAAGGTTCGAATCCCGGTGGATCACATGCTTGCTTTCATTAATTTATTTGGGATGTGTTTGGTGTTGGAGTTAAATGAATAAAAAATAGAATACCCTGTGTAAAATAGGTAGGCCAGAAATCGTTATTATTGACTTACAGTGTGCTGGCTTAATAATCCAGAAGGGTTAATTGCCCTCGAAGTCCTATTTCAACTAACTACTTTAGTTCTATCCAGAGTGAGGTTTGGCATCCTCTACCCAACCTTAGACGTTTCTGTCTGTCTCTTTCTACTTCGGGGGTGGGAGGCTAAGAATCCTCCTCCCCTTGTAAAATTCACCTACTTGACGAGAAAGATAAATGGGCGAGGGAACGTGAAAGTGGTCCCGGAACCTAAGAATTGGAATGTTAAATGTTGGTTCTGTTCGGGTTGGCCACCCCCAGCTATGGGGTATGTGCCTGAGCGCGCGCGCGCGCGCACACACACACACACACACACACACACACACACACACACACACACATACACACACACACACACACACACACACACACACACACTTTGGTGGAAAAGAGTGAATGAAAGAGAGGCAGCAAGAGATGGAATGGGTGGACCTGTGGTCGTAAAACGGTCGAGTTAGGACTGGTTAGGTTTACACCAGTGTTATCACAGAATAGAATGTTAACCCTTTCACGCTTATGACGCGATTTTGAGCCTATTAGGGATACTTTAAAGCCTTTGTTACCATCAGGGGTATTTAGAAACCTTTACTTTAGTTACTTCAACCTCTGCAGTTGTCTTTGAGTTACCTGTGGGCAGAAAACTAATTTTGGAGAGGTAATTATAAGAGTGAGACTACTCTATTTCTTATTGCTAATCTGGCAACCTCTGCGTCATAAATGCGTGAGAGTTAAGGGCAGTGTTTTTTGTTCTTTTCGGGGCTATAGCAGTGAGGGGGCTATAGCAGTGTTGAGGGGCTATAGTTGTTGTTGTTCCCCAGACTGCTTGGCCGAACAGCCCTAAGGCCCCGAGCACGGCCAAGGCCATAACCGAGCAACCCCACAGAACCCTCCCTGCCGACCACAATAAAGCCTGGGTGACCGAAGCAGCGCCACTCCATGGCGGGGAGCTGAGGAGGGTGCGGAAACGCCCGGGAAAGCAAAGCCCCACCCAGGGCCCTGTGTCCCTCAGCAATTATGAAGAGAAAGTTGAGGGGCAAAGGAAAAAATGTGACACTTTGGCTTCCAATCTTGGTAGATTGGGAGGTCAATCCACGGAAGAGATGCCGTCACTTGAGATCTAGAAGATATATAAGTAAAAGGAACAGTCAGAGTAAGCTATGGGTATGGCAGAGATCGCTCAGTTCTCACTCTGATAGACCAGCCCATCACCACATGACTAGAACCCAATCCTCTCAGCATCAGCTAGGAAAGGCCCTAGAAAGCCGCCTTTGGCGGGGGGATAGCTCCCATATTTCAACCCCTTTCGGGGTTGGGCACCCGCCCGGGGCTATAGTATATTATAGTATTGCTCGACACTGTTATACACCCTCACTACTATAGGGGCTATAGCAGTGAGGGTCTATAGCAGTGAGGGTCTATAGCAGTGAGGGGCTATAGCAGTGAGGGGCTATAGCAGTGAAGGTCTATAGCAGTGAGGGGCTATAGCAGTGAGGGTCTATAGCAGTGAGGGTCTATAGCAGTGAGGGTCTATAGCAGTGAGGGTCTATAGCAGTGAGGGTCTATAGCAGTGAGGGTCTATAGCAGTGAGGGGCTATAGCAGTGAGGGTCTATAGCAGTGAGGGTCTATAGCAGTGAGGGTCTATAGCAGTGAGGGTCTATAGCAGTGAGGGGCTATAGCAGTGAGGGTCTATAGCAGTGAGGGTCTATAGCAGTGAGGGGCTATAGCAGTGAGGGTCTATAGCAGTGAGGGTCTATAGCAGTGAGGGTCTATAGCAGTGAGGGGCTATAGCAGTGAGGGGCTATAGCAGTGAGGGTCTATAGCAGTGAGGGTCTATAGCAGTGAGGGTCTATAGCAGTGAGGGTCTATAGCAGTGAGGGTCTATAGCAGTGAGGGTCTATAGCAGTGAGGGTCTATAGCAGTGAGGGGCTATAGCAGTGAGGGGCTATAGCAGTGAGGGTCTATAGCAGTGAGGGGCTATAGCAGTGAGGGTCTATAGCAGTGAGGGTCTATAGCAGTGAGGGTCTATAGCAGTGAGGGTCTATAGCAGTGAGGGTCTATAGCAGTGAGGGTCTATAGCAGTGAGGGTCTATAGCAGTGAGGGTCTATAGCAGTGAGGGTCTATAGCAGTGAGGGTCTATAGCAGTGAGGGTCTATAGCAGTGAGGGTCTATAGCAGTGAGGGTCTATAGCAGTGAGGGTCTATAGCAGTGAGGGTCTATAGCAGTGAGGGTCTATAGCAGTGAGGGTCTATAGCTGTGAGGGCTATAGCAGTGAGGGTCTATAGCAGTGAGGGTCTATAGCAGTGAGGGTCTATAGCAGTGAGGGTCTATAGCAGTGAGGGTCTATAGCAGTGAGGGTCTATAGCAGTGAGGGTCTATAGCAGTGAGGGTCTATAGCAGTGAGGGTCTATAGCAGTGAGGGTCTATAGCAGTGAGGGTCTATAGCAGTGAGGGTCTATAGCAGTGAGGGGCTATAGCAGTGAGGGTCTATAGCAGTGAGGGGCTATAGCAGTGAGGGTCTATAGCAGTGAGGGTCTATAGCAGTGAGGGTCTATAGCAGTGAGGGGCTATAGCAGTGAGGGTCTATAGCAGTGAGGGTCTATAGCAGTGAGGGTCTATAGCAGTGAGGGTCTATAGCAGTGAGGGTCTATAGCAGTGAGGGTCTATAGCAGTGAGGGTCTATAGCAGTGAGGGTCTATAGCAGTGACGGTCTATAGCAGTGAGGGTCTATAGCAGTGTCGAGGAATAATATACCTTGGGCTATAGCAGTGAGGGTCTATAGCAGTGAGGGTCTATAGCAGTGACGGTCTATAGCAGTGAGGGTCTATAGCAGTGTCGAGGAATAATATACCTTGGGCTATAGCAGTGAGGGGCTATAGCAGTGAGGGGCTATAGCAGTGAGGGGCTATAGCAGTGAGGGGCTATAGCAGTGAGGGGCTATAGCAGTGAGGGGCTATAGCAGTGAGGGTCTATAGCAGTGAGGGTCTATAGCAGTGAGGGTCTATAGCAGTGACGGTCTATAGCAGTGAGGGTCTATAGCAGTGAGGGTCTATAGCAGTGAGGGTCTATAGCAGTGAGGGTCTATAGCAGTGAGGGTCTATAGCAGTGAGGGTCTATAGCAGTGAGGGTCTATAGCAGTGAGGGTCTATAGCAGTGAGGGTCTATAGCAGTGACGGTCTATAGCAGTGAGGGTCTATAGCAGTGTCGAGGAATAATATACCTTGGGCTATAGCAGTGAGGGGCTATAGCAGTGAGGGGCTATAGCAGTGAGGGGCTATAGCAGTGAGGGGCTATAGCAGTGAGGGTCTATAGCAGTGAGGGTCTATAGCAGTGAGGGGCTATAGCAGTGAGGGTCTATAGCAGTGAGGGGCTATAGCAGTGTCGAGGAATAATATACCTTGGGCTATAGCAGTGAGGGTCTATAGCAGTGAGGGGCTATAGCAGTGAGGGTCTATAGCAGTGAGGGTCTATAGCAGTGAGGGGCTATAGCAGTGAGGGTCTATAGCAGTGAGGGTCTATAGCAGTGAGGGTCTATAGCAGTGAGGGGCTATAGCAGTGTCGAGGAATAATATACCTTGGGCTATAGCAGTGAGGGTCTATAGCAGTGAGGGTCTATAGCAGTGAGGGTCTATAGCAGTGAGGGGCTATAGCAGTGTCGAGGAATAATATACCTTGGGCTATAGCAGTGAGGGTCTATAGCAGTGAAGGTCTATAGCAGTGAGGGTCTATAGCAGTGAGGGTCTATAGCAGTGAGGGTCTATAGCAGTGAGGGGCTATAGCAGTGTCGAGGAATAATATTCCTTGGGCTATAGCAGTGAGGGTCTATAGCAGT
Source organism: Paralithodes platypus (assembly GCA_032716605.1). NCBI lineage: Eukaryota > Metazoa > Arthropoda > Malacostraca > Decapoda > Lithodidae > Paralithodes > Paralithodes platypus. The sequence continues at coordinate 5,449,592 of CM064557.1, read as the reverse complement.
GAGGGGCTATAGCAGTGAGGGTCTATAGCAGTGAGGGTCTATAGCAGTGAGGGGCTATAGCAGTGAGGGTCTATATAGCAGTGAGGGTCTATAGCAGTGAGGGTCTATAGCAGTGAGGGTCTATAGCAGTGAGGGGCTATAGCAGTGAGGGTCTATAGCAGTGAGGGTCTATAGCAGTGAGGGTCTATAGCAGTGAGGGTCTATAGCAGTGAGGGTCTATAGCAGTGAGGGTCTATAGCAGTGAGGGTCTATAGCAGTGAGGGGCTATAGCAGTGTCGAGGAATAATATACCTTGGGCTATAGCAGTGAGGGTCTATAGCAGTGAGGGGCTATAGCAGTGAGGGTCTATAGCAGTGTCGAGGAATAATATACCTTGGGCTATAGCAGTGAGGGGCTATAGCAGTGAGGGGCTATAGCAGTGAGGGTCTATAGCAGTGAGGGGCTATAGCAGTGAGGGTCTATAGCAGTGACGGTCTATAGCAGTGAGGGGCTATAGCAGTGACGGTCTATAGCAGTGAGGGTCTATAGCAGTGACGGTCTATAGCAGTGAGGGTCTATAGCAGTGACGGTCTATAGCAGTGAGGGGCTATAGCAGTGACGGTCTATAGCAGTGAGGGTCTATAGCAGTGTCGAGGAATAATATACCTTGGGCTATAGCAGAGAGGGTCTATAGCAGTGAGGGGCTATAGCAGTGAGGGTCTATAGCAGTGAGGGTCTATAGCAGTGAGGGTCTATAGCAGTGAGGGGCTATAGCAGTGAGGGGCTATAGCAGTGTCGAGGAATAATATACCTTGGGCTATAGCAGTGAGGGTCTATAGCAGTGAGGGTCTATAGCAGTGAGGGTCTATAGCAGTGTCGAGGAATAATATACCTTGGGCTATAGCAGTGAGGGTCTATAGCAGTGAGGGTCTATAGCAGTGTCGAGGAATAATATACCTTGGGCTATAGCAGTGAGGGTCTATAGCAGTGAGGGTCTATAGCAGTGAGGGGCTATAGCAGTGTCGAGGAATAATATACCTTGGGCTATAGCAGTGAGGGTCTATAGCAGTGAGGGGCTATAGCAGTGAGGGTCTATAGCAGTGAGGGTCTATAGCAGTGAGGGTCTATAGCAGTGAGGGTCTATAGCAGTGAGGGGCTATAGCAGTGTCGAGGAATAATATACCTTGGGCTATAGCAGTGAGGGTCTATAGCAGTGAGGGGCTATAGCAGTGAGGGTCTATAGCAGTGAGGGGCTATAGCAGTGAGGGTCTATAGCAGTGAGGGTCTATAGCAGTGAGGGTCTATAGCAGTGAGGGGCTATAGCAGTGAGGGTCTATAGCAGTGAGGGGCTATAGCAGTGAGGGGCTATAGCAGTGAGGGTCTATAACAGTGAGGGTCTATAGCAGTGAGGGTCTATAGCAGTGAGGGTCTATAGCAGTGAGGGGCTATAGCAGTGAGGGTCTATAGCAGTGAGGGTCTATAGCAGTGAGGGGCTATAGCAGTGAGGGTCTATAGCAGTGAGGGGCTATAGCAGTGAGGGTCTATAGCAGTGAGGGTCTATAGCAGTGAGGGCTATAGCAGTGAGGGTCTATAGCAGTGAGGGTCTATAGCAGTGAGGGGCTATAGCAGTGAGGGTCTATAGCAGTGAGGGTCTATAGCAGTGAGGGGCTATAGCAGTGAGGGTCTATAGCAGTGAGGGTCTATAGCAGTGAGGGGCTATAGCAGTGAGGGTCTATAGCAGTGAGGGTCTATAGCAGTGAGGGTCTATAGCAGTGAGGGTCTATAGCAGTGAGGGTCTATAGCAGTGAGGGTCTATAGCAGTGAGGGTCTATAGCAGTGAGGGGCTATAGCAGTGAGGGGCTATAGCAGTGAGGGTCTATAGCAGTGAGGGGCTATAGCAGTGAGGGTCTATAGCAGTGAGGGTCTATAGCAGTGAGGGGCTATAGCAGTGAGGGTCTATAGCAGTGAGGGGCTATAGCAGTGAGGGTCTATAGCAGTGAGGGTCTATAGCAGTGAGGGGCTATAGCAGTGAGGGTCTATAGCAGTGAGGGTCTATAGCAGTGAGGGTCTATAGCAGTGAGGGGCTATAGCAGTGAGGGGCTATAGCAGTGAGGGTCTATAGCAGTGAGGGGCTATAGCAGTGAGGGTCTATAGCAGTGAGGGTCTATAGCAGTGAGGGCTATAGCAGTGAGGGTCTATAGCAGTGAGGGTCTATAGCAGTGAGGGGCTATAGCAGTGAGGGTCTATAGCAGTGAGGGTCTATAGCAGTGAGGGGCTATAGCAGTGAGGGTCTATAGCAGTGAGGGTCTATAGCAGTGAGGGTCTATAGAAGTGAGGGGCTATAGCAGTGAGGGGCTATAGCAGTGAGGGTCTATAGCAGTGAGGGTCTATAGCAGTGAGGGGCTATAGCAGTGTCGAGGAATAATATACCTTGGGCTATAGCAGTGAGGGTCTATAGCAGTGAGGGTCTATAGCAGCGAGGGTCTATAGCAGTGAGGGGCTATAGCAGTGTCGAGGAATAATATACCTTGGGCTATAGCAGTGAGGGTCTATAGCAGTGAGGGTCTATAGCAGTGAGGGTCTATAGCAGTGAGGGGCTATAGCAGTGTCGAGGAATAATATACCTTGGGCTATAGCAGTGAGGGTCTATAGCAGTGAGGGTCTATAGCAGTGAGGGTCTATAGCAGTGAGGGTCTATAGCAGTGAGGGTCTATAGCAGTGAGGGGCTATAGCAGTGTCGAGGAATAATATACCCTGGGCTATAGCAGTGAGGGTCTATAGCAGTGAGGGGCTATAGCAGTGAGGGTCTATAGCAGTGAGGGGCTATAGCAGTGAGGGTCTATAGCAGTGAGGGGCTATAGCAGTGTCGAGGAATAATATACCTTGGGCTATAGCAGTGAGGGTCTATAGCAGTGAGGGGCTATAGCAGTGAGGGTCTATAGCAGTGAGGGTCTATAGCAGTGAGGGGCTATAGCAGTGAGGGTCTATAGCAGTGAGGGGCTATAGCAGTGAGGGTCTATAGCAGTGAGGGGCTATAGCAGTGTCGAGGAATAATATACCTTGGGCTATAGCAGTGAGGGTCTATAGCAGTGAGGGTCTATAGCAGTGAGGGGCTATAGCAGTGAGGGTCTATAGCAGTGAGGGGCTATAGCAGTGAGGGTCTATAGCAGTGAGGGTCTATAGCAGTGAGGGGCTATAGCAGTGAGGGTCTATAGCAGTGAGGGTCTATAGCAGTGAGGGTCTATAGCAGTGAGGGTCTATAGCAGTGAGGGTCTATAGCAGTGAGGGGCTATAGCAGTGAGGGTCTATAGCAGTGAGGGGCTATAGCAGTGTCGAGGAATAATATACCTTGGGCTATAGCAGTGAGGGTCTATAGCAGTGAGGGGCTATAGCAGTGAGGGGCTATAGCAGTGAGGGTCTATAGCAGTGAGGGACTGTAGCAGTGAGGGTCTATAGCAGTGAGGGTCTATAGCAGTGAGGGGCTATAGCAGTGTCGAGGAATAATATACCTTGGGCTATAGCAGTGAGGGTCTATAGCAGTGAGGGTCTATAGCAGTGAGGGTCTATAGCAGTGAGGGGCTATAGCAGTGTCGAGGAATAATATACCTTGGGCTATAGCAGTGAGGGTCTATAGCAGTGAGGGGCTATAGCAGTGAGGGTCTATAGCAGTGAGGGTCTATAGCAGTGAGGGTCTATAGCAGTGAGGGGCTATAGCAGTGTCGAGGAATAATATACCTTGGGCTATAGCAGTGAGGGTCTATAGCAGTGAGGGGCTATAGCAGTGAGGGTCTATAGCAGTGAGGGTCTATAGCAGTGAGGGGCTATAGCAGTGAGGGGCTATAGCAGTGAGGGTCTATAGCAGTGAGGGGCTATAGCAGTGAGGGTCTATAGCAGTGAGGGTCTATAGCAGTGAGGGTCTATAGCAGTGAGGGTCTATAGCAGTGAGGGGCTATAGCAGTGAGGGTCTATAGCAGTGAGGGGCTATAGCAGTGAGGGTCTATAGCAGTGAGGGTCTATAGCAGTGAGGGGCTATAGCAGTGAGGGGCTATAGCAGTGTCGAGGAATAATATACCTTGGGCTATAGCAGTGAGGGTCTATAGCAGTGAGGGTCTATAGCAGTGAGGGGCTATAGCAGTGTCGAGGAATAATATACCTTGGGCTATAGCAGTGAGGGTCTATAGCAGTGAGGGTCTATAGCAGTGAGGGTCTATAGCAGTGAGGGTCTAGTCTATAGCAGTGAGGGTCTATAGCAGTGAGGGTCTATAGCAGTGAGGGTCTATAGCAGTGAGGGGCTATAGCAGTGTCGAGGAATAATATACCTTGGGCTATAGCAGTGAGGGGCTATAGCAGTGAGGGGCTATAGCAGTGAGGGTCTATAGCAGTGTCGAGGAATAATATACCTTGGGCTATAGCAGTGAGGGTCTATAGCAGTGAGGGGCTATAGCAGTGAGGGGCTATAGCAGTGGCAGTCTATAGCAGTGAGGGGCTATAGCAGTGACGGTCTATAGCAGTGAGGGTCTATAGCAGTGACGGTCTATAGCAGTGAGGGTCTATAGCAGTGAGGGTCTATAGCAGTGAGGGGCTATAGCAGTGACGGTCTATAGCAGTGAGGGTCTATAGCAGTGAGGGGCTATAGCAGTGAGGGGCTATAGCAGTGACGGTCTATAGCAGTGAGGGTCTATAGCAGTGAGGGTCTATAGCAGTGAGGGTCTATAGCAGTGAGGGGCTATAGCAGTGTCGAGGAATAATATAGCTTGGGCTATAGCAGTGAGGGTCTATAGCAGTGAGGGTCTATAGCAGTGAGGGGCTATAGCAGTGAGGGGCTATAGCAGTGTCGAGGAATAATATACCTTGGGCTATAGCAGTGAGGGTCTATAGCAGTGAGGGTCTATAGCAGTGAGGGTCTATAGCAGTGTCGAGGAATAATATACCTTGGGCTATAGCAGTGAGGGTCTATAGCAGTGAGGGTCTATAGCAGTGAGGGTCTATAGCAGTGAGGGTCTATAGCAGTGAGGGGCTATAGCAGTGTCGAGGAATAATATACCTTGGGCTATAGCAGTGAGGGTCTATAGCAGTGAGGGTCTATAGCAGTGAGGGTCTATAGCAGTGTCGAGGAATAATATACCTTGGGCTATAGCAGTGAGGGTCTATAGCAGTGAGGGTCTATAGCAGTGAGGGTCTATAGCAGTGAGGGTCTATAGCAGTGAGGGGCTATAGCAGTGAGGGGCTATAGCAGTGAGGGTCTATAGCAGTGAGGGGCTATAGCAGTGAGGGGCTATAGCAGTGAGGGGCTATAGCAGTGAGGGTCTATAGCAGTGAGGGGCTATAGCAGTGAGGGTCTATAGCAGTGAGGGTCTATAGCAATGTCGAGGAATAATATACCTTGGGCTATAGCAGTGAGGGTCTATAGCAGTGAGGGGCTATAGCAGTGAGGGTCTATAGCAGTGTCGAGGAATAATATACCTTGGGCTATAGCATAAACATGACGAAGCAGAAACACACGAACGCTAATTTCCAGCCAAACAAATACGTGTATACTGACAAATAAACAAGACACCCACACACACACATACACCCACAACTAAATTAACACACACATCTAAATTAAGACCTAAATTAATACATACACACACCTATTATTAACACACACACACACACACACACACACACACACACACACACACACACACATACACACACACACCCATACATACACACACATACACACATACAACTAAATTAACCCTTTCACGCACATATGACGCAGAGGTTGCCAGATTAGCAATAAGAAATAGAGTTCTCTCACTCTTATAATTACCTCTCCAAAATTAGTTTTCTGTCCACAGCTAACTCAAAGACAACTGCAGAGGTTGAAGTAACTAAACTAAAGGTTTCTAAATACCCCTGATGGTAACAAAGGCTTTAAAGTATCCCCAATAGGCTCAACACAGCTAACTCAAAGACAACTGCAGAGGTTGAAGTAACTAAACTAAAGGTTTTCTAAATACCCCTGATGGTAACAAAGGCTTTAAAGTATCCCCAATAGGCTCAACACAGCTAACTCAAAGACAACTGCAGAGGTTGAAGTAACTAACTAAAGGTTTCTAAATACCCCTGATGGTAAACAAAGGCTTTAAAGTATCCCCAATAGGCTCAACACAGCTAACTCAAAGACAACTGCAGAGGTTGAAGTAACTAAACTAAAGGTTTCTAAATACCCCTGATGGTAACAAAGGCTTTAAAGTATCCCCAATAGGCTCACCACAGCTAACTCAAAGACAACTGCAGAGGTTGAAATAACTAAACTAAAGGTTTCTAAATACCCCTGATGGTAACAAAGGCTTTAAAGTATCCCTAATAGGCTCAACATCTCGTCGTATGTCGGAGAGGGTTAATTATAATACTTTATAGATGGATATAGGCTGCCAAAACAGGCATGGGCCGAAACTTAATTTTTTCTTTTCTTCTGAATTTGGTTTATATGAATAACGAAATAACAACAACAACAACAACAACACTTCAAAGATAGCACAGTGACCACGTCAATAAATAAATCTTAAAAATATATAAATCATGAAGACTAATACAACGAAATACAACATTCCAGATATCCTTTAGGCCAGCATAGTAACAACACTAAGCTTGCTATAAACCCTGACTGGCAATAATACCCTCCCTCCCACACTATAAAGCAATTGCATATAAGGCAAGGAATTAGGGCGGTGGGTATGACGACTATAGGGACTTATTCCTTGGGTTACCAGGTTATTGTGGGAATATACAGTATATTATTGTGGGAATATACAGTATATTATTGTGGGAATATACAGTATATTATTGTGGGAATATACAGTATATTATTGTGGGAATATACAGTATATTATTGTGGGAATATACAGTATATTATTGTGGGAATATACAGTATATTATTGTGGGAATAATACAGTATATAATTGTGGAATACAGTATATTATTGTGGGAATATACAGTATATTATTTTGGGAATCTACAGTATTATTGTGGGAATATACAGTATATTATTGTGGGAATATACAGTATATATTGTGGGAATATACAGTATATTATTGTGGGAATATACAGTATATTATTGTGGGAATATACAGTATATTATTGTGGGAATATACAGTATATTATTGTGGGAATATACAGTATATTATTGTGGGAATATATATTATTGTGGGAATAAATATAATGGTAAAAGGCTGCTAAAACCGCCATGGGCCAAAACTTAACATAAAAATTATATAATGAGAAATTAAAGAACGACAACAATTAAACTATAGTATTTACGATAGCACAATAACCACGCCAATAAATAAATAAATAAATACAATAAAATGTCCGATAGCATTTAGACCAGCATAGTAACAACACCAACAATATTTACCAAGTGAGCCGACTGACAATAATAGCTGATGAGCCGACTGACAATAATAGCTGATGAGCCGACTGACAATAATAGCTGATGAGCCGACTGACATTAATAGCTGATGAGCCGACTGACAATAATAGCTGATGAGCCAACTGACATTAATAGCTGATGAGCCGACTGACAATAATAGCTGATGAGCCGACTGACAATAATAGCTGATGAGCCGATTGACAATAATAGCTGATGAGCCGACTGACAATAATAGCTGATGAACCGACTGACAATAATAGCTGATGAGCCGACTGACAATAATAGCTGATGAACCGACTGACAATAATAGCTGATGAACCGACTGACAATAATAGCTGTTGAACCGACACTGAACAATAATAGCTGATGAACCGACTGACAATAATAGCTGATGAACCGACTGACAATAATAGCTGATGAACCGACTGACAATAATAGCTGATGAACCGACTGACAATAATAGCTGATGAGCCGACTGACAATAATAGCTGATGAACCGACTGACAATAATAGCTGATGAGCCGACTGACAATAATAGCTGATGAGCCGACTGACAATAATAGCTGATGAACCGACTGACAATAATAGCTGATGAGCCGACTGACAATAATAGCTGATGAGCCGACTGACAATAATAGCTGATGAACCGCTGACTAAATAGCTGATGACCCGACTGACAATAATAGCTGATGAACCGACTGACAATAACAGCTGATGAACCGACTGACAATAACAGCTGATGAGCCGACTGACAATAACAGCTGATGAGCCGACTGACAATAACAGCTGATGAGCCGACTGAGCCCTCCCCACCCCCCCCCCCCCCCCCACCCCACGGTAAGGCAGAAGCGTACAAAGGCAAGGTATTAGGGTGGTTAGACTTAGGAAGACCCGAGATATTGACGATATGAACTTATTTCACATTCAGGGTGCTTATTGTGGGGTATCCATCAAGCTTACAAAAACACTCTCTAGACCCCCCCCCCCGCCCCTACCCCCGCTTCAAGATAATTTTTTATATTTTTCGGTAGACAAATGTCCTGGCCAAAGGCCGGTTCTTCTTAAGAATTATAGACTTGCTATCGCTCGACACCTAAAAGGCACGAAAGGTTTTAAAATTGACAACGAAATAGGACGAATTAAAGGTGTTAAGATCACTAAACTAATGGGCCGAACGTCATCAAATTTCAAAACTAATGGGGCTAAACAGGAGGGAGAAATGGGTCTAAAAAAAATAAGAACTTAAGTGAATATCTACCCTTAAGGGGAGGTATTTAGTGTGTTCCCTAGACCTCCATCAACCTTAAAATTACACCCCCTTGAGTCCCTTTCAAGATAAATTTGTAAATTTTTTGGTAGAAAAATGTCCCGGCCGAAGGCCGGTTCCTCTTAAATTACAGGCTCGCTATCGCTCGCCAGGAAAAAATCGACACCTAAATGGGACGAAAGGTCTTAAAAGTGACATAAATGGGGTGAAACTTCTTAAAATCGCCAAACTAATGGGGCGAACGTCTTAAAACTTCATAAGCAATGGGGTTAAACATAAGGGAGAAAGGGGTAAAGAAAAAAATCCCTCGAGTGGAAATCTCTCCTTAATATGTTATGGAGGATTTTCTTTTCATTATTTCGTGCATTCGTTCTCTTTCGTGTTAATAGTTTGTCACCTAGATTTCCTTTCCAGGCTAAAATAACGCTACCCAGACAAGCTAAGTTTATACATTTTTCGGTAGAAAAATGTCCCTATGTCATCAATTGCAGGCTTGCTGTTGCTCACCTGGAGAAAATCGACACCAGAATGGGGCGTAACGTCTTATAATCGCTAAGTAATCGAGCGAAATGAGGGGAGGGGAGTCGGCCACAATTTATTTTCTTGAGCCTCGTCCCTTCCACGCTAAGGCAAGCAAGCATATAAGGCAAGGAATTAGGGCGGTAGGACTATTATAGGAGGGGTTCCAGCTCAGAGCTATTGAAGACGATCTGGACTTATAGCCTTAAGGGGAGATTTCCACTTGAGGGATTTTTTTCTTGACCCCTTTCTCCCTCATGTTTAGCCCCATTGCTTTTGATATTATAAAATGTTTGCCCCATTAGTTTAGCGATTTTAAGAACTTTCACACCATATTAAGACCTTTCGTGCCATTTAGATGTCGATTTTATCCTGGCGAGCGATAGCGAGCCTGTAATTTAAGAGGAACCGGCCTTCGGCCGGGACATTTTTCTACCGAAAAATGTACACATTTATCTTGAAAGGGGGTCAAGGGGGTGTAATTTCAAGCTTGATGGAAGTCTAGGAAACGCACTAAAAACCTCCCCTTAAGGCAAGCATATAAGGCGAGGAATTAGGGCGGTAGGGCTTATAGGAGGGGTACCAGCTCAGAGCTATTGAAGACGATCTGGTCTTCTAGCCTTAAATATTACGCCTGTCAAACCCGCCCTCTAGTCTCCATCTGACCCCTCCATTCTCTATTGTTCCTCCTTTAATAGAATACTCTTTTCTTACTTCCTCACATTTCTTATGCTTTTCTCTCCTTCCTCTTCATCCTATTTTACCCTCCCTTCCTTCGTATATTCCTCCACGCCTCCTCTTCCTCCTCTATTCTACCCCCTCCTTCTTCCTATATTCTACCCCCTCCTTCTTCCTATATTCTTCTACGCCTCCTCTTCTTCCTATATTCTACCCCCTCCTTCTTCCTATATTCTTCTATGCCTCCTATTCCTCCTTCCTTCTTCCTATATGCTATTCCCTCCTTCTTCCTATATGCTATTCCCTCCTTCTTCCTATATGCTATTCCCTCCTTCTTCCTATTTTCTTTTTCTCCTCCTTTTCCTCCTCTTCTTCCTATATTCTACCCCCTCCTTCTTCCTATATTCTACCCCCTCCTTCTTCCTATATTCTACCCCCTCCTTCTTCCTATATTCTTCTACGCCTCCTTTTCCTCCTCTTCTTCCTATATTCTTCCTTCTTCCTATATTCTTCCTTCTTCCTATATTCTTCCTTCTTCCTATATTCTTCTCTACGCCTCCTTTTTCCTCCTCTTCTTCCTATTTCTATCTACCCCCTCCTTCTTCCTATATTCTTCTACGCCTCCTTTTCCTCCTCTTCTTCCTATATTCTACCCCCTCCTTCTTCCTATATTCTTCTACGCCTCCTCTTCTTCCTATATTCTTCCTTCTTCCTATATTCTTCTACGCCTCCTCTTCCTCCTCTTCTTCCTATATTCTACCCCCTCCTCCTTCTTCCTATATTCTTCTACGCCTCCTCTTCCTCCTCTTCTTCCTATATTCTACCCCCTCCTTCTTCCTATATTCTTCTACGCCTCCTCTTCCTCCTCTTCTTCCTATATTCTACCCCCTCCTTCTTCCTATATTCTTCTACGCCTCCTTTTCCTCCTCTTCTTCCTATATTCTTCTACTCCTCCATTTCCTCCTTCCCTCCTCATCATCTTCCTATATTGTACCCACCGTTCTTCCCATTTTCTTCTACGCCTCCTTTTCCCCCTTCCTATATTCTACCCCCCCCCCCCTTCTTCTTATTACCCCCTTGCATTATTGTGTGTGTGTGTGTGTGTGTGTGTGTGTGTGTGTGTGTGTGTGTGTGTGTGTGAGTGAGTGAGTGTGTGTTTTTGTTTTTGCTTGCCACTAAGGCCAGCATATAAGGGAAGGAATTAAGGCGGTAGGTCTTAGGAAGGGGTACCCTCTTCCTCCACCTCCTCCTCCTATTCCTCCACATCCCCTTCCTCCTCCTATTCCTCCACCTCCTCCTCCTCCTCCTATTCCTCCACCTCCTTCTCCTCCTCCTATTCCTCCACCTCCTCCTCCTCCTCCTATTCCTCCACCTCCTCCTCCTCCTCCTATTCCTCCACCTCCTTCTCCTCCACCTCCTCCTCCTCCTCCTATTCCTCCATCTCTCTTTCCTCCCTTCTTCCTCCTCCACCTCCTCCTATTCCTCCACCTCCCCTTCCTCCCTTCTTCCACCTCCTCCTCCTCCTCCTCCAGGGGTACCCCAGGGATCGGTACTAGGACCAATTCTCTTTCTAATTTACATCAACGACATAGATGAGGGTCTCACCTGTACAATCTCAACATTTGCTGACAATACAAAAATTGCAAATAGCGTACTCTCAAAAGAACAAGTTGACGATATGCAACACAATCTAGATAAATTGTCATGTTGGGCCCAAATTTGGCAAATGAGTTTCAATGCGGATAAATGTAAAGTACTACATATCGGATACCTAAATGAGAAAGCAAACTATTCGATGAATGGCACTCAGCTTAAGAATGTAAACAGAGAAACCGATCTGGGAGTAACAATATCGAGTAACCTAAAACCGAGTCAACAATGTTCAGAAGTTGTTAAGAAGGCAAACAAAATAATTGGCTTTATAGGCAGGTCATTTGAGCATAAATCCAAAGAAGTTATCCTAACCCTTTACAATTCCTTAGTCCGCCCTCTTCTGGAATACTGCGTTCAATCCTGGTGCCCTTATTACCAAAAAGATATTAACAAGCTAGAACGAGTTCAACGTAGAGTTACCAAAGTGATACCTAGCCTAAAGAACAAAACCATACGAAGAGCGTCTTAGAGAATTAAATCTATTTCCTTTAACCCAGCGCAGATTAAGAGGTGACTTAATTCAAGTGTTCAAAATCATCAAAGGCATCAACAATATGAACTGTAGTAAGTACTTCACTATCGACCAATCTAATTACACGCGGGGAAACGGTTGCAAAATTATTGGAAAATCTTTTAACTCGCACGAATCTAAGAATTTCTTCTTCAATCGAGTTGTCAACTTGTGGAATGGGCTTCCCCGAAACGTTATAGACTGCATCACCGTTGATTCATTTAAACTCCGCCTAGACAAATATCTCTCATCAAACCCGCGACTGACTGCGTTTGTAAATGAATAACTTTATTTTATCCCCCCTCAGTTACTAACCCATCTGTCCCCTACTAACTTCCTAATCCTGCCACGGACATTAGTTCCAGGGCAGTAATTCCCTTTCCAATGTTCCCTTACCCACTCTAAACCACTGTTTGGACACTTGATCCTCAGTGTTTTGGAGGACAAGCAACCTAGAAGGGTCACTAGATCTGTTGTTGCTTGATTTCCTTTGTACTCCTTTGTACCTCCTCCTATTCCTCCACCTCCCCTTCCTCCCTTCTTCCACCTCCTCCTATTCCTCCACCTCCCCTTCCTCCCTTCTTCCACCTCCTCCTATTCCTCCACCTCCTCCTCCTATTCCTCCACCTCCCCTTCCTCCCTTCTTCCACCTCCTCCTATTCCTCCACCTCCTCCTCCTCCTCCTCCTCTCTCCTCTTCCTCTCCCCCTCCTCCACCTCCACCTCCTCCTCCTCCTCCTCCTATTCCTCTTCCTCCTCCTCTTCCTCTTCCTCTTCCTCCACCTCCTCCTCCTCCTATTCCTCTTCCTCCACCTCCTCCTCCTCCTCCACCTCCTCCCCTCCACCTCCTCCTCCTCCTCCTCCTATTCCTCTTCCTCCACATCCTCCTCCTCCTCCCCCTCCTCCACCTCCATCCTCCTCCTCCTCCTCCTATTCCTCTTCCTCCACCTCCTCCTCCTCCCCCCTCCCCCCTCCACCTCCACCTCCTCCTATTCCTCTTCCTCCCCTCCTCCTCCTCCTCCTCTTCCTCCACCTCCTCCTCCTCCTCCTCTTCCTCTTCCTCCTCCTCTTCCTCTTCCTCTTCCTCCTCCTCCTCCTCCTCCTCCTATTCCTCTTCCTCTTCCTCCTCCTCCTCCTACTCCTCCCCCTCCCCCTCCTCCTCCTCCTCCTCTTCCTCCTCCTCCTCCCCCTACTCTTACCCCTCCTCCTCCTCTTCCTCTTCCTCCACCTCCTCCTCCTCCTCCTCCTCTTCCTCTTCCTCCTCCCCCTCCTCCACCTCCACCTCCTCCTCCTCCTCCTCCTATTCCTCTTCCTCCTCCTCTTCCTCTTCCTCTTCCTCCTCCTCCTCCTCCTCCTATTCCTCTTCCTCCTCCCCCTCCTCCTCCTCCTCGTTATCACTCTCTTCTCTTCCTCCCTTTCCTCTCACACAATCATGCCTTACACATACTGTTTTTGTTTTCGTTTCTGGAAGGGTCAGCGGGTTCCTGTTTGGCTAGATGACCTTAACGGGAGGTATTTACTTTGTTCCCTAGACCTCCATCAACCTTAAAATTACACCCCCTTGAGTCCCTTTCAAGATAAATTTGTACATTTTTCGGTAGAAAAATGTCCCGGCCGAAGGCCGGTTCCTCTTAAATTACAGGCTCGCTATCGCTCGCCAGGATAAAATCGACACCTAAATGGCACGAAAGGTCTTAATATGGAGTGAAAGTTCTTAAAATCGTTAAACTAATGGGGCAAACATTTTATAATATCAAAAGCAATGGGGCTAAACATGAGGGAGAAAGGGGTCATGAACAAAATCCCTCAAGTGGAGATCTCCCCTTAAAGGGGTTAGGGGGGGGGGGGGGGGGCGTATTCTGAGCCCCCTTTCTCTTTCATGTTTAGCCCCGATAGTCTGGCGATGTTTAGATGTTTAGCCCCATTAATTAGTTGTTTTGGGGGGATCTTAACAAGCACATCTTTCCCAAACATCTACATTACCTATAATACTGTATGTCAACCTTAGCGGGAGACACTTGTAACAGACAGCTTTGCCCTTTGTCTCCTTCATAAAAAAAAAAAAAAAAACTAACCTGACCCAGGGATAAAAACCCAAACAATCTTTACACTAACGCTCTAAACATTCTGGAAGTGGGTCGAAATGTTATGATAATACCTCACAGACGTATGTTTCACCCGATCCATTCCGTTCACACTAGATTATTTACAGCTCACCAGTGTAAACAAAATTATTGGTCGAGTGTACGGTCGCGCTAATAAGTCAAGTCCCAGCTGTCATTACGTTTGGCTTGTTCTGTGCTGTATTAATGTCTGTCAGATGTTGAATAGGGTGGGTAAGTGTAGAAACATGTTTGTATATTGCACTCGATATGAAGAAACGAAGCTTAGATATTGCTGATACCAATTATTGATCAAAACATACTTGGTGCCGAGACATCACTTATTAGCGCGACTGTACATACATATTTTTAGTTTCCTCCTTAGACCTCCAGCAAACTAAAAAAAATCAACCCCAGGATCTCCCTTCAAGATATATTTGTACATTTTTCGTTAGAAAAATGTCATGGCCTAAGGCCGGTTCCTCTTATATTACAGGCTCGCTATCGCTCGTCAGGAAAGAAATCGACCCCTAAATTACACGAAAAGTCTTAATATTGACACAGAAAAGGGGCGAACCGTCTTAAAATCGCCAAACTAATGGGCCGAACGTCTTAAAATCTGTAAACTAATGGGGCTGAACACGAGGGAGAAGGGGGCCCAGAAAAACAGCCATGTCCCCTCAACCCTTTTAACTCCAACTGAACCGGCCACGTCTTTTCAATGGTTCCATGTCACTTCAACCAGTAGACCATTTCAACCAGTAGCTCTCAACCAGTAGGCCAAATTAACCCAGACCAACCAAACCAGTGCCAAAATATAGTACTAACCTAACCTAACCTAACCTAACCAGTAGACAATTTCAACCAGTAGCTCTCAACCAGTGCCATATAACCCAGACCAACCAAACCAGTGCCAAAATATAGTACTAACCTAACCTAACCTAACCTAACCAGTAGACAATTTCAACCAGTAGCTCTCAACCAGTAGGCCAAATTAACCCAGACCAACCAAACCAGTGCCAAAATATAGTACTAACCTAACCAGTAGACAATTTCAACCAGTAGCTCTCAACCAGTGCCATATAACCCAGACCAACCAAACCAGTGCCAAAATATAGTACTAACCTAACCTAACCAGTAGACAATTTCAACCAGTAGCTCTCAACCAGTGCCAAATAGCCCAGACCAACCAAACCAGTGCCAAAATATAGTACTAACCTAACCTAACCTAACCTAACCTAACCTAACCGTATTGGTTGATTTGGTACTGGTTGAGAGCTACTGGTTGAAACGGTCCACTGGTTGAGTTGACCGGTCACCCTTTTCAATATTATTCTAGCTATGTTAAGACCATGTTGTGCAGCTTAAGAAGGATCTGTGGCAGTATAAAGGGTTAATTGAGATAGTTCGAAGCCTTTTAATTGCTGGAGGCACTTCTTAAACTGAATAAAATCGTCTAATGGTTGCCGGAACATAATGAAAATGACGTCACCGGTACTGAAGGGGTTAAGATTCGATGACTCATATGTTTTCTGTTTACTGCCTATTATTATTATTAACCCTTTCACGCATTTATGACGCAGAAGTTGCCAGATTAGCAATAAGAAATAGAGTTCTCTCACTCTTATAATTACCTCTCCAAAATTAGTTTTCTGCCCACAGCTAACTCAAAGACAACTGCAGAGGTTGAAGTAACTACACTAAAGGTTTCTAAATACCCCTGATGGTAACAAAGGCTTTAAAGTATCCCCAATAGGCTCAACACAGCTAACTCAAGACAACTGCAGAGGTTGAAGTAACTAAACTAAAGGTTTCTAAATACCCCTGATGGTAACAAGGCTTTAAAGTATCCCCAATAAGCTCACACACGCTAACTCAAAGACAACTGCAGAGGTTGAAGTAACTAAACTAAAGGTTTCTAAATACCCCTGATGGTAACAAAGTCTTTAAAGTATCCCCAATAGGCTTAACACAGCTAACTCAAAGACAACTACAGAGGTTGAAGTAACTAAACTAAAGGTTTCTAAATACCCCTGATGGTAACAAAGGCTTTAAAGTATCCCCAATAGGCTCAAAATCGCGTCATATGTCGGAGAGGGTTAACCGGTTTTATACAACTTAGGAAGGATCTGTGGGAGTGCGAAGGGTAAAGACTATCTCAATTAAGAGCGGGGTGACCTGTTTTTTTTTATATTTCTCCTTTTCTCTCTTTCTCTGGCTTGTATCCATGCGGCCCCATTCAGCCAACTATTTTAAGACGCTTATCCCTATCTACAGTAGGTGTCGATTTCTTCCTGGCGAGCGATAGCGAGCCAGCATTATATGAAGAGATCCGGCTTAGCCGGAGAAATTTTTCTATCGAAAAATGTACAAATTTAGCCTGCTGTCAATTTTTTGTTTAAATATGCTGGCTCGCTACCGCTCACCAGTAAACAATTGACACCTGGATGGGGATAAACATCTTAAAACAGTAGGCTGAATGGGGCCAAATGGATACAAGCCAGAGAAAGATAGAAAAGGACAGAACAAAAACAGGTCACCCCCTTAACCCCTTAGAAAATACAATGGCGCATTTCCATTCTGTTTTCTGGCTTCTATTAGACGATTTTATTCAGATTAGGAAAGGCATGTGGAAGTCAGAGGGTATAATTGAGATAGTCTTTAAATGGTAAAGTTAATTGAGATAGTCTTTAATGGTATGGAAGTCAGAGAGTTAATTGAGATAGTCTTTAAATGGGTATGTGGAAGTTAATTGAGATAGTCTTTAAATGGTATGTGGAAGTCAGAGGGTTAATTGAGATAGTCTTTAAATGGTATGTGGAAGTCAGAGGGTTAATTGAGATAGTCTTTAAATGGTATGTGGAAATTGAGATAGTCTTTAATGGTAATGTGGAAGTCAGAGGGTTGAGATATTAAATGAGATAGTCTTTAAATGGTATGTGGAAGTCAGAGGGTTAATTGAGATAGTCTTTAAATGGTATGTGGAAGTCAGAGGGTTAATTGAGATAGTCTTTAAATGGTATGTGGAAGTCAGAGGGTTAATTGAGATAGTCTTTAAATGGTATAGGGAAGTCAGAGGGTTAATTGACATAGTCTTTAAATGGTATGTGGAAGTCAGAGGGTTAATTGACATAGTCTTTAAATGGTATCAAGAGGGTTAATTGACATAGTCTTTAAATGGTATGTGGAAGTCAGAGGGTTAATTGACATAGTCTTTAAATGGTATGTGGAAGTCAGAGGGTTAATTGAAATAGTCTTTACCCTTACAACTCCCACAGATCCTTCCTAAGCTGTATAAAATCGTCTAATAATAGCCAGAATAAATGGTCAAAACACCCACCATGATCCTCAAGGGGTTAATTAGCGAAAATGTAGTTAGGGGTGAAAAATTTATAATGGAAACGAGCAGGGAGTATAGGTATAATATCTATCTATCTATCTATATATATATATACTGTATATATATTGTTGTTTATCTTAGTAATCTTAGTTATCTATATATCTATCTATCTATCTATATGCTCAGGTCCAATCCCCACTTTTTTTTCGATTTTTTTTTTTCATTTTTATTACTATTATTCGGCTACATTGTTGGCCAGAATACTTGTGGTTATTATTATTATTATTATTATTATTATTATTATTTGTTTGGCTATATACTTGTGGGCGATGTAACCGGTTTCCGAGCCTAACACAAAGTCGACCAACCCGTTACAATGTTAATATATACTGTATGTATATATATATATATATATATATATATATATATATAAATCTAAATGGCAGCCATCGTATGTCAAAGGGTTAATCGAATAAAGGAATAATTAATCTTATTAGGATGGTATATCTTGGTGTAGAGACTTAATGGGAGGTTTCTAGTTTGTTTCCTACTCCTCCAGCAATCTTAAAATTTCACCCCCTTGACCCCCTTTCAAGATAAATTTGTACATTTTTCGGTAGAAAAATGTCCCGGCCGAAGGCCGATTACTCTTAAATTACAGGTTCGCTATCGCTCGCCAGGATAAAATCGACACCTAAATGGCACGAAAGGTCTTAAAATTGACAGAATGGGCGGAAATTCTTAAAAATCACCAAACTAATGGGGCAAACGTCTTAAAATCTCAAAAGCAATGGGGCTAAACATGAGGGAGAAAGGGGTCAAGAAAAAAGTCCCTCAAGTGGATATCTCCCCTTAATGAAGACCTGTACAAAAAGTGTGAGTAAAAAAATAGGTGATGGCGTGTGTGGACATCGCTCCTCACATGGTCACTACTTGGTCTGATAGTCAACCATCTGTCATAGTAAGGTGTGTCTGGGGGGGGGGGGGGGTTCCTATTTAGGCCAAAACTATTAAGGACCCCTTTCTCCTCCGTGTTTAGCCCCACTGCGCTTGAGATTTTAAAATATTCCGATTTTCAGAACTTTTCCCTCATATTTTTGTCATTATTAAGACTTTTCGAGTCATTTAGGTGTCGATTTTTTTCCTGGCGAGCGAGACCGAGCCTGTACTTGAAGAGCAATCGGCCTTTGGCCGGGACATTTTTCTATCGAAAAATGTACGCATTTATCTTGAAGGAGGATCTTGGGGGGTGTTTTTTTAAGCTTGATGGAGGTCTAGGGAGGAAGCTAAAAACATTCATGATCAAATAAATACGGCCATCCCCCCCTTAAGGGGAGATTTCCACTTGAGGGACTTTTTTCTTGACCCCTTTCTCCCTCATGTCTAGCCCCATTGCTTTTGAGATTTTAAGACGTTTGCCCCATTAGTTTGGTGATTTTTAAGAATTTCCGCCCCATTCTGTCAATTTTAAGACCTTTCGTGCCATTTAGGTGTCGATTTTAGCGATAGCGAGCCTTAATTTAAGAGTAATCGGCCTTCGGCCGGGACATTTTTCTACCGAAAAATGTACAAATTTATCTTGAAAGGGGGTCAAGGGGGTGACATTTTAAGATTGCTGGAGGAGTAGGAAACAAACTAGAAACCTCCCCTTAACGAAGACATGTACACTCGGTCAAAAAAGTATCTGCACCCCTACGCTGATTATCTGGTGTGTACAGCTTGGTAGCATAGGTTGTAGGTCTTAGGTAGATAGTAGTATAGATAGATATAGCTACAGGTAGATATACAAACCCTACCAAGCTGTACACACCAGATTATCAGGGTAGGGGTGCAGATACTTGTTGGACCAAGAGTACAGTCGAGGTTAATAAGTGTTGTCAGATATTTCACAAAGTTTCGGACACTGACTAATACTCTGAGGGATAAGCACTTTTCCCAGTAACTATAAAGATACCAATAATACTTTTTGAGCGAAAACCACTGGAATCTATGACAACACTTAAGGGGAGGTTTTTAGTTTGGTCTCTAGATATCCATCAAGCTTAAGATTACACCCCCTTGAGCCCCTTTCAAGATAAATTTGTACATTTTTCGGTAGAAAAATTTCCCGGCTGAAAGCCGGTTCGTCTTAAATTACAGGCTCGCTATCGCTCGCCAGGATAAAATCGACACCTAAATTGCACGAAAGGTCTTAAAATTGACAGAAATGGGTTGAAAGTTCTTAAAATCATCAAAATAATGGGGCGAACGTCTTAAAATTAGTAAAGCAATGGGGCTAAACATGAGGGAGAAAAGAGTCAAAAAAAAAATTCCCTCAAGTGGAAATCTCCCCTTAATACCCCCGATTGTACAAAAAGTGTGAGTAAAACATAGGTGATGGTGGTGATGTGTGGACAGTGCAGCTCCTAACATGGTCCCTACTACTACCTATACCTGGTCTGATAGTCTACCATCTGTCATAGTAAGGGTGTTGGAGGGTTATTTAGTTACTATACTATACATGGCACGAAAGGTCTAACAATTAACAAAAATGGGATGAAAGGTCTGAACATTGTTAACCTAATGGGGGGGGGGAACTTCTTAAAATATCGAAACAAATGGGGCTAAATATGAGGGAGAAGGGGTGATGGTGGTGTGTGGACATCGCAGTTCCTATAACATGGTCCCTACTACTACCTATACCTGGTCTGATAGTCAACCATCTGTCATAGTAAGGGGGTTACTATTAGCTACTGTACGCTGTTCCAAATAGCTTGGCCAAAACTAGCAAGGGGAGGTTTTTAGTTTGTTCCCTAGACCTCCATCAAGCTTAAATTTTCTCCCCCTAGACCCCCTTTCGGATTTTAGTTTGTTTCCTAGACCTCCATCACACTTAGAATTACACCCCCTTGATCCCCTTTCAATATAAATGTGTACATTTTTCGGTAGAAAAAAAAAGGAAAAGTGGGGATTGGGCCTGAGTATATAGATAGATAGACAGATTTGCATAATAATAAATTGTGACCACAGCCAAAACACATATTCTCAATGAAGTGAAAAGTGAGATTGCAAATGAGGGTCAAAGGTTAATCTCCATATTCGTTTCTTAGTTGCGAAAGAAGACTCGCCTAAAAATTAAATAGCGGAGTTTTAATTGATAATGTAAATTGAATTGACTGAACCACCCATCACACCCATACGGTAAATAGAATTATGTATATATTGTATTTTAATGTGTACTTTAGCTTATATCCGAATTTTATGAATGGAGGATGCCTTTAGGCACATGGACCTTTTTGTTTTATCTGTGTTTTTCCTTCCTCCGTTCATTGTCTCTTAAAAAAAACAAAAAAAACAAAACAAAAAAAAAACACTAATGAATAAGAGATTGGATTAATTAGTAAGCGCTAAAATATATATATATAATATATATATATATAAAATATATATATATAAAATATATATATATATAAAATATATATATATACAGTATATAACTATCTCCCTCCTTCCCTCGCTCTCTCACACACAGCTATATATAGATACACATAAATTCAACATATAATAACTTACACACAATAATAAATAAAAGACAAAATACTGATAGCCTAACCGAAGAGACAACAAAAATGAAAATAAAATAAAATAACCTAGCCAGATCCAAAATAAGTAATGAATGACAAGACCTGTGTTGAACTTCCATGACCGTAAAAGTGAAGGGGTGTACATGTTGGTGGTGATGAGTGTACACGTGGGTTGTGTGTGTGTGTGTGTGTGTGTGTGTGTGTGTGTGTGTGTGTGTGTGTGTGTGTGTGTTAGTGTGTGTGTTTTTGAAGTGTGTGAAATATGTGTATGTGGTATGTAAGTGTGTGTGTGTGTGTGTGTGTGTGTTTTTGAAGTGTGTGAAATATGTGTATGGGGTATGTAAGTGTGTGTGTGTGTGTTAGTGTGTGTGTTTTTGAAGTGTGTGAAATATGTGTATGTGGTATGTAAGTGTGTGTGGTATGTGCGTATGTATGTACAGTATAAGTGTAATCTAATATATTAATTTAACTTCCAACACCAAACACCTCCCAATGAAATTAATGAAAGCATGTGATCCTACCGGGATTCGAACCTGGGTTACCAGAAAGGTGTACACATATGAACGTGTGTGTGATTTGAATGTGTGAACGTTTTTGGTATGTGCGTATGTGTGTACAAGTAAAAAATAGTATACATATGAACGTGTGTGTATGTGTACGTTTGTCATGTGCGGTATTACTTGCAGAAAGGTGTACAGTCGCGCTAATAAGTCATGTCTCGGCACCAAGTATTTTTTGATCAATAATTGGTATCAACAATATCTAAGCTTCATTTCTTCATATCGAGTGAAATATACAAATATGTTCCTACACTTACCCAACCTATTCAACATCTGACAGACATTAATACAGCACAGAGAGAGTGAAATATACAAACATGTTCCTACACTTACCCACTCTATTCAACATCTGACAGACATTAATACAGCACAGAGAGTGAAATATACACACATGTTCCTACACTTACCTAACTTATTCGACATCTGACAGACATTAATACAACACAGAGCGAACCAAACGTAATGACAGCTGAGTATTGACTTATTAGCACCCCTGTACATGTCTCCGAGGGACTGTACGGTATGAGTTGACAGCATTCCACAGACCGTACGTCATGGGAGAAGGGAAACAGCTGACAGGTTGGTTCGATTCGCTCACAAGACAATTCGCCCACACTCCATTTAAAGGGGGATGGTAATTTTGTTCTGTCACCCTCTCCTCCTTCATGTTTAGCCCCATTCGTTTTCAGATTTTTAGACGTTTACCCCATTAGTTTGGCGATGTTAAGATGTTTCGCCCCACTTCTTTGTCAATATTCAGACCTTTCGTGCCATTTGTGTCGATTTGTTCCTGGCGAGCAATAGCAAGCCCGTAATTTAGGAGGAACCAGCTTTCGGCCGAAAAATGTAAAAATTTATCTATAAGGAGGATCTTGGGGATAATTTTTTTTAAGCATGATGGAGGTCTAGGGAGGAAACTAAACAAATTGTAGATAATTACATATATCGACCAATAAAGAAACCCTTCCCCCCCATAACGTCCACAAGATATTATTTCGTCCCTAACCCATTTAATTTAAGAGTCGTTTCCTGCTGGGAGGTGGACATGGAGGGGGGAGGGAGGGAGATAGGAGAGGATGGGAAAGAAACGAAGAGAGAGGATGAGGAGGAAAGACAATGGAAGGGAAGGGTTGGGGGAGGGGGTAGAGAGGAGAGGGAATGCATGGAGAGAGAGAAGGGGAGTAGGGAGGGAGGGAGGGAGGGAGAAAAACGAGGTACTGAAGGACAAGTAGCGGGAGGGAGAAAGGTGTGTTGGAGGGAAGGAAAGACATTCATATATATATACATATATATACAGTATATATATATATTACGTTTGGCTCACTCTGCACTGTATTAATGTCTGTCAGATGTTGAATAGGGTGAGTTAAGTGTAGGACCATGTTTGTATATCGCTCTCGAAATGAATTAATCAGGTTTTAGATAGGGCCTATGGCTGATACCAATTATTGATCAAAATATACCTGGTACCAAGATATCACTATTGTTCCCTTTCATGCAGTAATATTTCTGTCTTCCACACCTGTCTTCCACACCTGTCTCCACACCTGTATTCCACACCTGTCTTCCACACCTGTCTTCCACACCTGTCTCCACACCTGTCTTCCACACCTGTCTGTCACACCTGTCTTCCACACCTGTTTCCACACCTGTCTTCCACACCTGTCTCCACACCTGTCTTCCACACCTGTCTTCCACACCTGTCTCCACACCTGTCTTCCACATCTGTCTTCCACACCTGTCTTCCACACCTGTCTCCACACCTGTCTCCACACCTGTCTTCCACACCCGTCTTCCACACCTGTCTCCACACCTGTCTTCCACACCTGTCTTCCACACCCGTCTTCCACACCTGTCTGCCACACCTGTCTGCCACACCTGTCTTCCACACCTGTCTGCCACACCTGTCTTCCACACCCGTCTTCCACACCTGTCTTCCACACCTGTCTTCCACACCTGTCCTTCTCCTTATGTATATCATTATCATACTTGGCAATCTCTCATGGGGCCGTCCTTCAGTAATGTACAGTTGCTCACCTAAGTTCAGTTCCTCATGTAGGGAAATAACATTAGTATGAATGAATTGTGAGTGTGGTTTCTTTAAGGGGAGGTATTTAGTTTGTTCCCTACTTTAAGGGGAGGTATTTAGTTTGTTCCCTACTTTAAGGGGAGGTATTTAGTTTGTTCCCTACTTTAAGGGGAGGTATTTTAGTTTGTTCCCTACTTTAAGGGGAGGTATTTAGTTTGTTCCCTACTTTAAGGGGAGGTATTTAGTTTGTTCCCTACTTTAAGGGGAGGTATTTAGTTTGTTCCCTACTTTAAGGGGAGGTATTTAGTTTGTTCCCTACTTTAAGGGGAGGTATTTAGTTTGTTACCTACTTTAAGGGGAGGTATTTAGTTTGTTCCCTACTTTAAGGGGAGGTATTTAGTTTGTTCCCTACTTTAAGGGGAGGTATTTAGTTTGTTCCCTACTTTAAGGGGAGGTATTTAGTTTGTTCCCTACTTTAAGGGGAGGTATTTAGTTTGTTCCCTACTTTAAGGGGAGGTATTTAGTTTGTTCCCTACTTTAAGGGGAGGTATTTAGTTTGTTCCCTACTTTAAGGGGAGGTATTTAGTTTGTTCCCTACTTTAAGGGGAGGTATTTAGTTTGTTCCCTACTTTAAGGGGAGGTATTTAGTTTGTTCCCTACTTTAAGGGGAGGTATTTAGTTTGTTCCCTACTTTAAGGGGAGGTATTTAGTTTGTTCCCTACTTTAAGGGGAGGTATTTAGTTTGTTCCCTACTTTAAGGGGAGGTATTTAGTTTGTTCCCTACTTTAAGGGGAGGTATTTAGTTTGTTCCCTACTTTAAGGGGAGGTATTTAGTTTGTTCCCTACTTTAAGGGGAGGTATTTAGTTTGTTCCCTACTTTAAGGGGAGGTATTTAGTTTGTTCCCTACTTTAAGGGGAGGTATTTAGTTTGTTCCCTACTTTAAGGAGGTATTTAGTTTGTTCCCTACTTTAAGGGGAGGTATTTAGTTTGTTCCCTACTTTAAGGGGAGGTATTTAGTTTGTTCCCTACTTTAAGGGGAGGTATTTAGTTTGTTCCCTACTTTTTCATCAAGCTTAAAATTACACCCCCTAGACCCCCTTTCAAGATAAATTTGTACATTTTTCGGTAGAAAAATGTCCCGGCCAGAAGCCGGTTGCTCTTAAATTACAGGCTCGCTATCGCTCGCCAGGAAAAAATCGACACCTTAATGGCACGAAAGGTCTTAAAATTGACAGAAATTAAGGAAAATGTCTTAAAATATCCAAACTACTAGGGCGAAGGTCTTAAAATCTCAAAAGCAATGGGTCTAAACATGAGGGAGAAAGGGGTAAAGAAAAAAATCCCTTAAGTGGAAATCTCCCCTTAAGGGGGAGGGGGGGGGGGGAGATAGTGTTTATTTTTTGGTCTATGTATACACTGATTTATTAATTTTGAGTTTCATCCCTAGACCTCCATCAACCTTAAAAAAAAAAAAAAACAAAAAAAAAAAAACGAGAACCTCCTTCAAGATAAATTTGTACATTTGTCGATAGAAAGATGTCCAATAAAAGCGATACAAACAAAATTGACAGATAAATTAGAAGAGAGTGCCAACAATGGACAGGTAAGTGAGCATAGAACGACACGAATGGACAGATAAAGTAGAAAACAAGGTCATGGAAGAAATAAGACAGAAGAAACATGGGAAATGGACGGAATAAAACAGAAATGGACGGATACAAAGTCTAAACATATTCAGTAGACAGTGTCGGGGCCACTAGAGCAAAAAATTCACCTCTCCAAAATCTAGACAGTAATATTGTGAAGTGAAGAAACCCGAGTAGCTTCAAGATACTCCCAGATATCGTGTTTATTTTATGGGAATTTTACTTTAGTTGTATATTAACTAATTTAATTATATATATATATATATATATATATATATATATATATATATATATATATATATATATATATATACTGTATATAATACAAATTATCATTATTATTATAAATATATTGCTTTAAAGTTTCCTCCTTAGACCTCCATTGAGCTTTACAAAATACTCCCAGGACCCCCTTCGAGATCAATTTGTGCATTTTTCGGTAGAAAATGTCACGGTCAAATACCGGATCCTCCTAAATTGCAGGTTTGCTATCGCTCGCCAGGAAACAAAACGAAATGGCACGAAAGGTCTTAAGGGGAGATCTCCACTCGAGGGATTTTTTTCTTGACCCCTTTCTCCCTCATGTTTAGCCCCATTGCTTTTGATATTATAAAACGTTTGCCCCATTAGTTTAGCGATTTTAAGAACTTTCACCCCATATTAAGACCTTTCGTGCCATTCAGGTGTCAATTTTATCCTGGCGAGCGATAGCGAGCCTGTAATTTAAGAGGAACCGGCCTTCGGCCGAGAAATTTTTCTACCGAAAAATGTACAAATTTATCTTGAAAGGGACTCCAGGGGGTGTAATTTTAAGCTTGATGGAGGTCTAGGGAACAAACTAAATACCTCCCCTTAACCCGTTCAGTACCAGTTCCGTTTGTTTTCATTTGATACTGGCTACTGAAAGACTATCTTATTCAGCTTAGGAAGGACTACTAGCAATTCAAAAACAACAGATTATCTCAATCATTTCAGCTGCCATATATATCCTTTTAAAGCTTCCTAAAGTCGTCTAAATGTAGCTGAAATCCAATGAAAAAGACGTCGCCGGAACAGAAGGGGTTAATATTGGCACAGAGACTCGAGTAGCTTGCAGATAGACCCAGTTGTTATTATTGAAGGGGATAATGACATTTGTTTTTCTATTAAGGGCAGGTATTTACTTTGTTCCCTAGACCTCCATCAAGCTTAAAATTACACCCCCTTGAGTCCCTTTCAAGATAAATTTGTACATTTTTCGGTAGAAAAATGTCCCGGCCAAAGGCCGGTTCCTCTTAAATTACAGGCTCGCTATCGCTCGCCAGGATAAAATCGACACCTGAATTGCACGAAAGGTCTTAATATGGGGTGAAAGTTCTTAAAATCGCTAAACTAATGGGGCAAACGTTTTATAATATCAAAAGCAATGGGGCTAAACATGAGGGAGAAAGGGGTCAAGAAAAAAATC
Organism: Paralithodes platypus; assembly: GCA_032716605.1. Taxonomy (NCBI): domain Eukaryota; kingdom Metazoa; phylum Arthropoda; class Malacostraca; order Decapoda; family Lithodidae; genus Paralithodes; species Paralithodes platypus. The sequence continues at coordinate 5,422,875 of CM064557.1, read as the reverse complement.
CCTCAAGTGGAGATCTCCCCTTAATTCATCATTGTAAATATATAACCAATAATAAAATACTAATATACCGGTATATATAATATCTATAACAATAACTGGAAGTCAAGTCTAATATTACCATCAAAATCTAGAAACACAACCACACACACACACACACACCAAACTCCAGAAACAATATGCGAGCTGATGAAACCTGAGCGGAACCACAATTTGGATGATAAATGGATTCTCATATTTGGCTCCAACTCGAGGCACGCAAAAAATTCACAGAAAATTCGCTCGTATTTCGCGAAGACAACACTCCTGATACGCTCTCTCTCTCTCTTCTTCTTTGCTATCCTTTCCTTCCACTGTCCCTTATTCTCGGGTTAGCTATCTCTACTAGCATTAAGTCCTGAGTCACCACCTCGCTGGGATCGGAAGGTCTGTGTGGTCAGTGTATCTATGTAAATCTCTCTCTAACGCTCACCAATGTACGTACCGCTTCAGTGTGGTCAGATGTACGAATAAGGTCATAGGGATCATAGCATGTGTTTGTTTGTATATATATATATTGCGTTATAGGCGGAGGGGTCTCTCTCTCTCTCTCTCTCTCTCTCTCTCTCTCTCTCTCTCTCTCTCTCTCTCTCTCTCTGTCTCTCTCTCTCTCTGAAATTCCCTTTCCAATGTTCCCTTACCCACTCTAAACCACTGTTTGGACACTTGATCCTCAGTGTTTTCGAGGACAAGCAACCTAGAAGGGTCACTAGATCTGTTGTTGCTTGATTTCCTTTGTACTCCTTTGTACTCTCTCTCTCTCTCTCTCTGGTGCGTCTGCCCAAAGGTATTATCTAATGATAGGGTTAGTTTTGTGTTGCCTAAAGATAATAAATCCAATTATATAAGAGAGAGAGAGAGAGAGAGAGAGAGAGAGAGAGAGAGAGAGAGAGAGAGAGAGAGAGAGAGAGAGAGAGAGAGAGAGATCGACAGATAGGAGAGAGTTCCCTATGACCTCTTGTGTGGGCAACGCTTGAGATATCTCTAATAAGGTCAATAAAATCGCTTAATATCAGCCCGATTGTCATTGAAACGTCACAATTCTAAAAGATAAACGATTATTAGGTTAAGGGGAGATTTCCACTTGAGGGATTTTTTTCTTGACCCCTCTCTCCCTCATGTTTAGCCCCATTGCTTTTGATATTATAAAACGTTTGCCCCATTAGTTTAGCGTTTTTAAGAACTTTCACCTCATATTAAGACCTTTCGTGCCATTCAGGTGTCGATTTTATCCTGGCGAGCGATAGCGAGCCTGTAATTTAAGAGGAACCGGCCTTCGGCCGGGCCATTTTTCTACCGAAAAATGTACAAATTTATCTTGAAAGGGACTCAAGGGGGTGTAATTTTAAGCTTGATGGAGGTCTAGGGAACAAAGTAAATACCTCCCCTTAAGACATAAATTGATATACACAGTACGATGAAGTCAGAATATCAACCCCAGCTAAAACGCAAGAAAAGGATCGTGATGTCATAAGTAGCAGCGATATGACGTCATAAATCCCCCCCCAGCCAAAAAAACTCAAGAATGGCCCTGATGTCATAAATAGTAGCGATATGACGTCAGAAATCACCTCCCAGCCAAAATTCAACAAATATCGTGATGTCATAAATATTAGCGCTATGACGTCAGAAATCACCTCGCACCAAAACTCAAGAAGGGTTGTGATGTCATAAATATTAGCGCTATGACGTCAGAAATCACTTCCCACCAAAACTCAAGAAGGGTTGTGATGTCATAATTAACAGCACTATGACGTCAGAAATCACCTCCCACCAAAACTCAAGAAGGGTCGTGATGTCATACTGAGCAAGAGGAAGCTTGGTGACGTCATTAGGTGTAGGTGGGAGGAGCCTAGGAGTGACGTCACCCTTCACATGTAAATTAGTGACGATCTTCATTGGACTGTTAATTTTCTATATTTGGCTGTAGTCTGTATATTTGGCTGTAGTCTGTATATTGTTTAGGGGAGATATAGTTTTCCTGGACCCCCTAATGTTTAGATCCATTCATTTTTCGATTTTAAGAAGTTCGCCCCATTAGTTTGGCGATTTTAAGACCTTTCACCCCATTTCTTTGTCAATATTCAGACTTTTAGTACAATTTAGGCGTCGATTTTGTCCTGGCGAGCGATAGCGAGGATGTAATATAGTAGCAACACGCCTCAGGCCAGGACATTAAAATTTATGTTGAAGGAGGGTCTTTGGGTGTTCTTTTTACAAGCTTGATGGGGGTCTAGGGAGGAAACTAAAAACATGGTGAAAAGATCAATAAATACGCCCATCCCCCCATCAACTGATAGTACAGTCGCGCTAATAAGTCACGTCTCGGCACCAAGTATGTTTTGATCAATAATGGGTATCAGCAATATCTAAGCTTCATTTCTTCATATCCAGTGAAATATACAAACATGTTCCTACACTTACCCACCCTATTCAACATCTGACAGACACTAATACAGCACAGAACAAGCCAAACGTAATGACAGCTGGGACATGACTTATTAGCGCGACTGTACATTTCTAGCTTACCTGTTTGGAAAAGGGCCTAATTAGAGGAAAACTTGGCGCAGAGAATGCCTCCCTCTCGGATGCGCGTTTATTTACATTTGACCAGCTTCCTTGGCGCCTTCTTGTAATTAAGGGGAGGTTTTTAGTGTGTTTCCTAGACTTCCATCAAGCTTGAAATTACACCCCCTTGACCCCCTTTCAAGATAAATTTGTAAATTTTTCGGTAGAAAAATGTCCCGGCCGAAGGCCGATTCCTCTTAAATTGCAGGCTCGCTATCGCTCGCCAGGAAAAAATCGACACCTAAATGGGACGAAAGGTCTTAAAAGTGACATAAATTGGGTGAAAGTTCTTAAAATCGCCAAACTAATGGGGCGAACGTCTTAAAATCTCAAAAGCAATGGGGCTAAACATGAGGGAGAAGGGGGTAAAGAAAAAAATCCCCCAAGTGGAAACCTCCCCTTAATCTCTCGCTCTCTCCCTATCTCTCTTTCTTTATTTCTTTCTCTATCTATCTATCTTTCTATCTAGCCTCTCTCGCTCTCTCTCTCAAAGGTGAAGGTACGGATAAAATGTCCTTTCCATTTCTAACTATTCTGTCAATTCCTTCAGGTGATTCAGGGTGGGGAGAGAGAGAGAGCCTTCATCTTTGCTATCCTTTTCTTCCACTTTCCCTTACTCTTAGGGTTGCTATCTCCACTGGTCTGAAGGGGAGGTATTTGTTTTTCTGGACCCTGTTCTCCCTCTTGCTAAGTCCCATTATTTATGAGATATTAAGACGTTCACCCCATTAGTTTGGCGATTTTAAGAACTTTTGCCCCATTTCTTGGCCAATGTTAAGACCTTGAGTGCCATTTAGGTGTCGATTCTTTCCTGGCGAGCGATAGCTAGCCTGGAATTTAGTAGGAACAGGCCTTCGGCCGGGACATTTTTCTACCGAAAAATGTACAAATTTATCTTGAAGGAGAGTCTTGGGTGTGTGTGTGTGTGTGTGTGTGTATTTTTGTTTAGCTTGATAGAGGACTAGGGATCAAACTAGAAGAAAATATTAAATAGAAGAACCTCCCCTTAAGTCCTAGCCACCTCGCAGGGATCGTAAGGTCTGTGTGGCCAGTGTATCTATGTAAATATCTCTCTATTTACCCTGCCTCCACCGATTTCTCTCGCTCTCCTTGTCGTTCGCCTACACACTGCGTCCAAGACTAACCTTATTGGAAGACTGAGAGAGAGAGAGAGAGAGAGAGAGAGAGAGAGAGAGAGAGAGAGAGAGAGAGAGAGAGAGATGTACAAATTTATCTTGAAAGGGGGTCTTTGGGATGTTTTCAATTAAGCTTGATTGATTTCCATGGAGCAAACTAAAACACATCAATATATACTGTATATATACCGGTATGTATATATATATGTATATATATATATATATATATATATATATATATATATATATATATATATATATATATATATATATATATTTTTTTTTTTTTTTTTTTTTTTTTTTTTTTTTTTTGCGGTAGCGTTTAGGAATGTGACCATAAGACACAAGGCCAAAGCAAGTCCTTCCCTGATGCGGAGGTAGCGAGGTCGGGAGGATATGTTAGGCAACCATTTATTGTCCTTAACTCTTTATGTACCAGCGACGTGTGTTATATATATTTTCAAGTATATGTCTACGATATTATGTAGCTTAGGAAGGATCTGTGCTAGTTATAATGGTTGGTTGAGATGGTTTGAAGGGGGGGGGGGGGGGGTATACATCACAATGAACGTAGGTGTGGACGTGGGTGTGACGTTAGCTGTGTCATGGTGGTGGAGGAGTATACGTCACAATGAACGTAGGTGTGGACGTGGGTGTGACGTTAGCTGCGTCATGGTGGTGGAGGGGGGGTATACGTCATGGTGGTGGAGGGGGGTATAAGTCACAGAGAACGTAGGTGTGGACGTGGGTGTGACGTTAGCTGTGTCATGGTGGTGGAGGGGAGGTATACGTCACAGAGAACGTAGGTGTGGACGTGGGTGTGACGTTAGCTGTGTCATGGTGGTGGAGGGGGGGTATACGTCACAGAGAACGTAGGTGTGGACGTGGGTGTGACGTTAGCTGTGTCATGGTGGTGGAGGGGGGCTATACGTCACAGAGAACGTAGGTGTGGACGTGGGTGTGACGTTAGCTGTGTCATGGTGGTGGAGGGGGCTATACGTCACAGAGAACGTAGGTGTGGACGTGGGTGTGACGTTAGCTGTGTCATGGTGGTGGAGGGGGGCTATACGTCACAGAGAACGTAGGTGTGGACGTGGGTGTGACGTTAGCTGTGTCATGGTGGTGGAGGGGCTATACGTCACAGAACGTAGGTGTGGACGTGGGTGTGACGTTAGCTGTGTCATGGTGGTGGAGGGGGGCTATACGTCACAGATAACGTAGGTGTGGACGTGGGTGTGACGTTAGCTGTGTCATGGTGGTGGAGGGGTATACGTCACAATGAACGAAGGTGTGGACGTGGGTGTGACGTTAGCTGTGTCATGGGATGGGGGTGGGGGGTATAAGTCAGGTGACAGGGGGGGGGGGGAGCTAAATGGACCACACCCTACCTGGATATGGTCACCAGCCTCACAGGGACTTCCTCAAACAATCTATCTATATTTTTTGCCGCGGTGAAAGGCAGAGCAGTGGGAGTTGGATAAATATATATATATATACATATACTGTATATTATATATATAATTATATAAGACGTGATCGACCAAAAAAATCAACCATTCCCCCCCTTAAGGGGAGATTTCCACTTGAGGGATTTTTTTCTTTGCCCCTTTCTCCCTCATGTTTAGCCCCATTGCTTTTGAGATTTTAAGACGTTCGCCCCGTTAGTTTGGCGATTTTAAGAACTTTCACCCAATTTATGTAACTTTTAAGACCTTTCGTCCCATTTAGGTGTCGATTTTTTCCTGGCGAGCGAAAGCGAGCCTGTAATTTAAGAGGAACCGGCCTTTGGCCGGGCCATTTTTCTACCGAAAAATGTACAAATTTATCTTGAAAGGGGGTCATGGAGGTGTAATTTCAAGCTTGATGGAAGTCTAGGAAACACACTAAAAACCTCCCCTTAAGGCGGTGTCACACGAACGCATTTTCTAGCAATTTTCTATGAGCAAGTATTTTCTCGTATTATTCTGAGACTATCGCATTTGGTTTTGGAAATTGCGATAGATCGAAAGTAGATAATATTGAGACGTTTAATTCTTGTGAAACCTAAATATTAAAGTTGCCAGAATACTATTGCCCGTAAATACTGACGGAAGAATCTCTCGTGTGACACCGATGTATGATGCCTAGGACAGTCGTATCTTGACCTCCGATGTCATAATCTACGTTTTTTTTTCTTTCTATGTGGATGAGGGAGACAAAAGGCAGAACTGTGTGTGACGAGTACCTCACCCAGAGTTGAAAGTGATCGGGCCAAAATATAGGAAAATTTGAGCCCAAAACGTGTCAGCAAACTCCCCCCCCCCCATTACTAAGCCTTATAAATGTACACTCGGTCTAAAAAGTATCTGCACCCCTACCCTGATAATCTGGTGTGTACAGCTTGGTAAGGTTTGCATATCTACCTGTAGCTATATCTACCTGTAGCTATATCTACCAGTAGCTATATCTACCTGTAGCTATATCTACCTGTAGCTATATCTACCTGTAGCTATATCTACCTGTAGCTATATCTACCTGTAGCTATATCTACCTGTAGCTATATCTACCTGTAGCTATATCTACCTGTAGCTATATCTACCTGTAGCTATATCTACCTGTAGCTATATCTACCTGTAACTATATCTACCTGTAGCTATATCTACCTGTAGCTATATCTACCTGTAGCTATATCTACCTGTAGCTATATCTACCTGTAGCTATATCTACCTGTAGCTATATCTACCAGTAGCTATATCTACCTGTAGCTATATCTACCTGTAGCTATATCTACCTGTAGCTATATCTACCTGTAGCTTTATCTACCTCTTCCTTTATCTACCTGTTACTATATCTACCTGTAGCTATATCTTCCTGTAGCGATATCTACCTGTAATCTACCTGTAGCTATATCTACCTGTAGCTATATCTACCTGTAGCTATATCTACCTGTAGCTATATCTACCTGTAGCTATATCTACCTGTAGCTATATCTACCTGTAGCTATATCTACCTGTAGCTATATCTACCTGTAGCTATATCTACCTGTAGCTATATCTACCTGTAGCTATACCTGTAGCTATATCTACCTGTAGCTATATCTACCTGTAGCTATATCTACCTGTAGCTATATCTACCTGTAGCTATATCTACCTGTAGCTATATCTACCTGTAGCTATATCTACCTGTAGCTATATCTACCTGTAACTATATCTACCTGTAGCTATATCTACCTGTAGCTATATCTACCTGTAGCTATATCTACCTGTAGCTATATCTATCTATACTACTATCTACCTATACGACCTAAGACCTACTACCAAGCTGTACACACCAGATTATCAGGGTAGGGGTGCAGATACTTTTTGGACCGAGTGTACAGTCGCGTTAATAAGTAATAGAAAGAGAGAAAAGGACAGAAATAACAAAAAGCAGGTCACCTCCCTTAACCCCTTCACTGCCGATGACGTCTTCAGGTTTTATTTCGGCAATATTTATTTCAGCAATATTTATTTCAGCAATATTTATTTCAGCAATATTTATTTCAGCAATATTTATTTCAGCAATATTTATTTCAGCAATATTTCAGCAATATTTATTTCAGCAATATTTATTTCAGCAATATTTATTTCAGCAATATTTAGACGATTTTATGAAGCTTAGGAAGGATATAAAGTAGCTGAAAGGGTTAATTGAGATAGTGTGTAGGCTCTTAAGGGGAGATTTCCACTAGAGGGATTTTTTTTCTCGACCCCTTTCTCCCTCATGTTTAGCCCCATTGCTTGTGAGATTTAAAGACGCTTGCCCCATTAGTTTGGCGATTTTAAAAACTTTCACCCCATTTCTGTCAATTTTAAGACCATTCGTGCCATTTAGGTGTCGATATTTTCCTGGCGAGCGATAGCGAGCCTGTAATTTAAGAGGAAGTGGCCTTCGGCCAGGACATTTTTCTACCGAACAATGTACAAATTTATCTTGAAAGGGGATCAAGGGGGAGTACTTTTAAGCTTGATGGAAGTCTAGGGAATCAACTAAAAACCTCCCCTTAAGTTGAATAAAATCGTCTAATAGTGGGCAGAAGATAACGAAAAGGACGTCACCGGTACTGAAGGGGTTAAAGGAGAGTGAAGGCTAGGTTGGGTATTTTTTTTACATTATTTCTTGCAAGACTTAAAACGCTGCATTGCATCACACACACACACACACACACACACAAGCAAGGACATCCACACTCACACACACACACACAAACAAGGACATCCACACTCACACACACATGGAACACATACACATCAATGCAAATACACACACATAGGCATAACTCAAGCACAGATACACACATCACACATGCAGAAACACATACACACACACACACACACACAACCACACACACACACACAAGCAAGGACATCCACACACACACACACACACATATGCATAACTCAAGCACAGATACACACATCACACATGCAGAAACACATACACACACACCCATATAATTATACACACACAAGCAAGCACATGCACACACAAACACGCACACTAGCTCTCTCTCTCTCTCTCTCTAAAACTAAAAAATAAAAATACAACAATGAAACAATAAATGAAACGAAAAAAATATAACATAACATCAAACCCCATATAAACGAAAGAGTAGTTTGTAAGGCCGGACTGCCTAGTAAGGACCTCGGGGTCTGTGTGGTCTGTGTATCAATATAAGGCTATCTATGTAACTCTCACTCTCTCTCTCTCTCTCTCTCTCTCTCTCTCTCCTGCACACACACTAGCGCGCTCTCTCTCTCTTTCTCATACACACACGTACACACACTAGCTCGCTCTCTCTCTCTCTCTCTCTCTCTCTCTCTCTCTCTCTCTCTCTCTCTCTCTCTCTCTCTCTCTCTCTCTCTCTCTCTCTCTCACACACACACTAGGTCCTGGGAATGACTTACTAGACCTGGCACCGTTCCAAGCAGGTCAGGTCAGGTGGTGCCAAGTCAGGTCAGGTCAGCCAGGTAAAAGGTCACCAGGCGTTCCTTTCTTACTGCCACCTGGTATTGAACTTGCTATAGTGGGGGAGGATCCAGAGATTTTGTATTTTTTTGTTCTATGTGAGTGAGGGAGACAAAAGGCAGAACTGCCTGTAGCGAGTGCCTCCCCCATAGTTGAAAGACTGACAGGGCCAAAATCAAGGGACGTTCGAGCCAAAATCCCTGGACACACAGAGTTTGAAGCAATTTAAGTCATAGGAAGAGGGAAAGACTGGTTCTGGGAGAGAGTTCCAGAGCTCAGCTGTTGAATAGAAGAAACACTGGGAGTAACGTTTCACTCTTGGGTTGGAGAGTTGCACAGAGTAGGGGTGGGATTGTGTGGCAAGACGGGTACTACGTGCCCTACGTAGAGGAGGTGGTATACACTGGGAAAGCTCCGAGGAACACTGATTATTATAGTAGCGATATAATAGCGAGAGAGATGCAACATTGCGGCGAAGAGAGAGAGATTGCAGAGAGTTGGTGAGTGGACGGGAGTTAATGATACGAAAGGCCTTCCTTTCTACTTTAACTAGGAGTGCGGTGTGAGAGGATCCTCCCCACACATGTGAACAATACTGTATATCATCTCAGTTAATCACTCTCACTCGGTTGATTCTCTCTCTCTCTCTCTCTCTCTCTCTCTCTCTCTCTCTCTCTCTCTCTCTCTCTCTCTCTCTCTCTCTCTCCCTCATACACACTAAACAAAAAAACTCACACACAAATGCACTTAATCTCTCTCTCTCTCACGCACTTATAAAAACTCACACACAAATGCACTCTCTGTCTGTCGCTCTCTCTCATACACACACGTAGACACACACTCACTCACCCCTACTCGCTGACACATAAATACACCCTCACACACACACACACACACACACACACACACACACACACACACACACACACACACACACACACACACACACACACACACACACACACACACACACACACACACACACACACACACACACACACACACACACACACACACCATAATTCAGTATATAATCTTCGAAATAACTGAACAGTCTTGATGGGAACTTTGCAATTTATCGCCAGTTGCAAAGACACGGGTTATAG
>CM064557.1:5402979-5412943 GCA_032716605.1 Paralithodes platypus | reverse complement strand
CTCCCGCACCTCTTCATCCATAGTCCCATCTTTACTCAACACACTGCCCAGATACTTAAAAGAGTTGACGATCTCCATAGCCTGACCGTTCAGCTTCACCTCACACTCTGTGACTTCACCCCTTTCGAAGACCATAACCTTGCTCTTCCCCGTATTTAACCTTCAATTCCGTTTTTTCCGCACACTGTTCCAAACTCATTTACCAGACCCTGCAACTCCCATTCATTATCACTCATCAGAACTGTATCATCCGCAAACAGCAGTATAGGTAGCTTCCACTCAATTCCCTCCCTTTTCAGCGATACACCAACATCCACTGCTCTTGATAGTATTTCTTTCATAACTCCATCCATATATACAGTAAACAAACCACGGGGACATCACACACCCCTGTTTCAAACCAACATTCAGGTCAAAGAACTCGCTCTGCTCACTCTCCACACGTACTGCCCGCCTTTGCACCCTCATACATGCTCTTCACTGCTTTCAGCAACTTGCCCTCTACTCCGTATATTCTAAGTACTTTCCACAAACCTTCTCTATCCACATCTGTCATAGGCCTTCTCCAAGTCCATAAAGGCAACACTACACCTTTTGTTTCTTCTCCAGATACTTCTCCACAACACAATTCAGGGTAAAAATCTGATCTACACATCCTCTTTTCCCTTCCTAAAACCTCCCTGGCTCGTCGCCTATCCATTTCTCCGTTCTCACTCTCACTGCTCTCAATCACTACCCTACTGTATACCTTCCCTACTACGCTTAGAGACATATTCCTGCGGTGGTTACCACACACCCTCTTTCCCCTTTGCCCTTATATAGGGGGACTATTATGCCAGTCTTCCAGTCATCGGGTGCACTCCCCTTCTCCCATGCTAGTTTGCACATTTTCCATACCCATTCTATCACTATCTCACCACCATACTTCAACATTTCCCCACACACACTCCATCTGTTCCTGTTGCTTTCCCCAACTTCACTCTTTTCAGGCTGGCTTCCGACACTTCTGACCTCCTGATCCCCACCTCCCTCCTCCACTACTTCTCTTCTTCTCCCTCCCATACCATATCCAGCTATGTTTGCTGGCGCTTCATTCCTTTCATTTAGCAACTCACTGAAGTACTCCCATCCATCTTTCGACTCTCTCTTGCTTCTCGGCTAGCATTCTCCCATTCTTATCTTTCACACCCTTACTGTTTCCCTTGCTACCTTCCCTAACTTTCTTGACTTCTTTCCAGAACAGTTCTTACTCTCCCTCCATTTTACACTCAATTCCTTCCAAATTCCTCATCTACTCTTCTCTTACTTTCCTTCACTACTCTCTTCACCACCCTCTTACTCTCCACGTACCTCGCTCGTTTCTGTCTCTCGGAATCTTCATTCCCTCTACTACCCAACCACTCTCTATATGGTTTCTTCTTTTCTTCCACAGCTATTCTTACCTCTTCTGTCCACCATGCTGTACCTTTCACTCCCCTCCCTCTTCTCCTCACTCCACACACCTCCTCACATGCTGCACAGATCTCATCCTTAAACACCTTGCTCATCTCTTCCAGGTCGAACCCACCTAGTCGTCTTTCCACTGCTCTCCTGTACTCCTCCCTGACTTCCTCCTCCTGCAACCTCTCCACCCTCCTCACCATTCCACCCTCCTCTATTATTACACCCTATTATTACTACCATTATTACCCTTCCTAGGGCACGCTACACTAACCTTATAGGGAGACATACACTACACACACACTCACATATATTACACACACATACGACCCTGAGCTGCATACACTATTATTACTACCATTATTACCCTTCCTAGGGCACGCTACACTAACCTTATAGGGAGACACACACATACACTACACACACACTCACATATATTACACACACACACACGACCCTGTGCTGCATAAACTATTATTACTACCGGTACCATTATTACCCTTCCTAGGGCACGCTACACTAACCTTATAGGGAGACACACACACACGGTACACACATACATACACGGTACACACAGGAACACTAACAAAATTGCTCCGGTTTGACCTTCTACCAGTAGAGATGTACTGGTATCAATGGTCTACTGGTTGAGTTGTCCGGTCACCCAATAAACACCCACTGCTGAGTCAACTGGATCGATTATAAGGAAGCAGGTTGTTGCTTGGGTGTTTTGCTGAGTCCAAGGCTGATTCAACAGTTGCTTTATACGACTGGAGGAAGATTACTAATTTGTTCACACACTCGTACATTGAAGGGGAGATTTCCACTTGAGGGACTTTTTTCTTGATCCCTTTCTCCCTCATGTTTAGCCCCATTGCTTTTCTAATTTTAAGACGTTCGCCCCATTAGTTTGACAATAATTGTAAGAACTTTCGACCCATTTCTGTCAATTTTAAGGCCTTTCGTGTCATTTAGGTGTCGATTTTATCCTGGCGAGCGATAGCGAGCTTGTAATTTAAGAGGAACCGGCTTTTAGCCGGGACATTTTTCTACCGAAAAATGTACAAATTTATCTTGAAAAGGGCTCAAGGAGGTGTAATCTTAAGCTTGGTGGATATCTAGAGACCAAACTAAAAACCTCCCCTTAAATCACACCTGTATTCTCTCTCTATCCCCCTCTCTTACACACACACACACACATTATCCCTCTCTCTCTCTCTATCCCCCTCTCTTACACACACACACACATTATCCCTCTCTCTCTCTCTCCCCCTCTCTTACACACACACACATTATCCTCTCTCTCTCTCTCACACACACTGTCACATCCTCTTAATCATGCATTAAACATATACAATCTTTCTTTTTATCTCTCTCTCTCTCACACAATCCTCTTAGTCATACATAAAGTTAAGCGCATGCGTACAAAAGCTTTCTCTCGCTCTCTCTCTCTCAACCAACATACGGTAAGGTTTGAAGCACGTTATCGAACATTCAACGTTACACAACCTTGCATTAGTATGTGCACATCCCACTCTAGGGGGGGGAAGAGAGAGAGAGAGAGAGAGAGAGAGAGAGAGAGAGAGAGAGAGAGAGAGAGAGAGAGAGAGAGAGAGAGAGAGAGAGAGAGAGAGAGAGAGAGAGAGAATAATAATGTGTAAAATACATAAGTACATAACATATATTAGTCTGGAGATATTAAGACGTTTCACATCATTAGTTTGGCGATACTACGACGCTTCACCCCATGTAGGTGTCAATATTTTCTGGGCGAGCGACACCGAGACTAACTTGCAAGAAATCGGGCGAGACTGAAAAATTCACAAATTTAGCTTGCATTATACAATATATAGTATTAGAAATTTATCGATACACAAACAAATATTAAAGTCTTCAACATAACCTTAACACACACACACACACACACGCAGCACACACACACACACACAGCACACACCAGAACATAGATTATATAATCCGTATGATCAAACGCTTATCAATGATATAAACCTATAATTAAATTCAGTATATAGTATTATAAATTAACCCTTTTAAGCTCTGACGCGTTTTAGCAGTATATATTTGGCTATCATTAGACGATTTTATGAAGCTTAGGAAGATTCTGTGGGTATTAAAAGGGTAAATACTATCTCAATTAACCCTTTGACTTTCATATACCGTTACTGATCTGAATAAAATCGTCTAACAGTAGCCAGAATAGAACAGAAACGCGTATTGGAGCTTGAAAGGGTTAACCCCTACACAAACAAGCATTAAAGTCGACAACATAACCTTCACACACACACACACACACCCAGTTACCCTTATTGACCTTCACACTCACACACACACTCTTTCTCTCTCTCACACACACTTATCATGCTGCTTGTTTATTTAGATCAATGTTAGGATATACACACACCCACACACACACCCACAGTTACCCTTATTGACCTTCACACACACACCCACAGTTACCCTTATTGACCTTCACACTCACACACACACTCTTTCTCTCTCTCACACACACTTATCATGCTGCTTGTTTATTTAGATCAATGTTAGGATATACACACACCCACACACACACCCACAGTTACCCTTATTGACCTTCACACTCACACACACACTCTTTCTCTCTCTCACACACACTTATCATGCTGCTTGTTTATTTAGATCAATGTTAGGATATACACACACCCACACACACACCCACAGTTACCCTTATTGACCTTCACACACACACACACACACCCACAGTTACCCTTATTGACCTTCACACTCACACACACACTCTTTCTCTCTCTCACACACACTTATCATGCTGCTTGTTTATTTAGATCAATGTTAGGATATACACACACCCACACAGTTACCCTTATTGACCTTCACACTCACACACACACTCTTTCTCTCTCACACACACACTTATCATGCTGCTTGTTTATTTAGATCAATGTTAGGATATACACACACCCACTGTTACCCTTATTGACCTTCACACACACACACACACTCTTTCTCTCTCACACACACACACTCTTTCTCTCTCACACACACACTTATCATGCTGCTTGTTTATTTAGATCAATGTTAGGATATACACACACCCACAGTTACCCTTATTGACCTTCACACTCACACACACACACACACTCTTTCTCTCTCTCACACACTCTCTCTCTTTCTCTCTCACACACTCTCTCTCTCTCGTACACCTAATAATCACAGAGTAAATACATGCAATTCCTATATTAAGATGAATGCTATAATAAGAAGGCGACCTCTACTTCTGTTCCACTTATAAGAGAGGATAAACCAATGTTATTAACCCTCTCCGACATATGACACGATTTTGAGCCTATTGGGGATACTTTAAAGCCTTTGTTACCATCAGAGGTATTTAGAAACCTTTAGTTTAGTTACTTCAACCTTTGCAGTTGTCTTTGAGTTAGCTGTGGGCAGAAAACTAATTTTGGAGAGGTAATTATAAGAGTGAGAGAACTCTATTTCTTATTGCTAATCTGGCAACCTCTGCGTCATATGTGCGTGAAAGGGTTAAGGGGGGATGGCCGTATTTATTGCCTCATTTAGGTATATTTGTATTATTATTTTTGAGTTTGCTCCCTAGACCCCCATTAGCTCAAGCTAAAAAAAAAAAAAAAAAAAAAAAAAAAAAAAAAAAAACTCCAAGATCCTCCTTCAAGATAAATTTGTACATTTTTCGGTAGACAAATGTTTCTCTTGAATTACAGGCTCACTATCGCTCGCCAGGATAAAATGACACCTAAATGACAGAAAAGGTCTTAATATTGACTAAGAAATAGGGCGAAAGGTCTTAAAATCGCCAAACTAATGGGCCGAACGTCTTATAATTTAAAAACTAATGGGGCTAAACATGAGGAAGAAGGGGTACCAGAGAAACGGCCCATTCTCTAAATATATATATATATATATAGGAAATGGTTATCTATTCTTATCACACCGTGGTCTAGTTGATTAAAACATGGACACTCGTCTAGACTGTCCTTGGTTCGAATCTCCTCGGCTGAAGGTAAAATCATATACATACATACATATATACATATATATATACTGTATATAAACAGTAGGTTATAGAGAGGTACACACTTCGGGGGTGACGCTCGTTACAAGAATCCTGCCTTTTGTCTCCTTCATATACATAGCACAAAATATACACAAACACAAAGTATAGTTACACATACTAACACTTAATTTCATACATTATACATACAAACTTAAAGGTTATTTCTATCACACACACACACACACACACACTCTCTCTCTCTCTCTGCAGTAATCTGGCCAACAATAAAAGGATGCTTCAGTGTATATTGCGCTCGCGCTCGCTCGCTCTCTCTCTCTCTCTCTCTCTCTCTCTCTCTACAATACAAAGAACCCGTCTCAGTATTGCCTTGGGGAAGTTTGGTTCACACTATAGGCAAAAACTAGCGTGGTGTGTGTGTGAGAGAGAGAGAGAGAGAGAGAGAGAGAGAGAGAGAGAGAGAGAGAGAGAGAGAGAGAGAGAGAGAATACCGTACGTAGAAACCTTGATAATTAAAGAGAAAGAGAACAAACAGAAAACGTAAACTTAAAAAAACAGAAAACGTATACTTGATAATAAAAAAATAAATAAATAAAAAATAAATTACCGTAAATACAGGACCATAATAAAAGGCTCTAAGTTAAATTAAAATCCACATATTAAAATTCAAAGCTTAACATCATACTTCCCTGATCCCTTTCAGTATCGATGAGACCACTTTTCATAATATTCTGGCATTAACAACCCCTTCTGTACCGACATCTTTTTAACTTTATTCTGGCTACTGTTAGACGACTTTCTCCAGATTAAAAAGGGCATCCAGCAATTAACCCTTTCACGCACAAATGACGCAGAGGTTGCCAGATTACCAATAAGAAATAGAGTTCTCTCACTCTTATAATTACCTCTCCAAAATTAGTTTTCTGCCCACAGCTAACTCAAAGACAACTACAGAGGTTGAAGTAACTAAACTAAAGGTTTCTAAATACCCCTGATGGTAACAAAGGCTTTAAAGTATCCCCAATAGGCTCAACACAGCTAACTCAAAGACAACTGCAGAGGTTGAAGTAACTAAACTAAATGTTTCTAAATACCCCTGATGGTAACAAAGGCTTTAAAGTATCCCCAATAGGCTCAACACAGCTAACTCAAAGACAACTGCAGAGGTTGAAGTAACTAAACTAAAGGTTTCTAAATACCCCTGATGGTAACAAAGGCTTTAAAGTATCCCCAAATAGGCTCAACACAGCTAACTCAAAGACAACTGCAGAGGTTGAAGTAACTAAACTAAAGGTTTCTAAATACCCCTGATGGTAACAAAGGATTTAAAGTATCCCTAATAGGCTCAAAATCGCGTCATATGTCGGAGAGGGTTAACAGGCTTCGAACTTCGAACAGCATGGGCTGGTCTATCAGAGTGAGAGCTGAGCGATCTCTGCCATACCCATAGCTTACTCTGACTGTTCCTTTTACTTATGTATTTTCTAGATCTCAAGTGACGGCGCCTCTTCCGTGGATTGACCTTCCAATCTACCAAGATTGGAAGCCAAAGAGTCACATTTTTTCTTTGCCCCTCAACTTTCTCTTCCTAATTGCTGAGGGGCACAGGGCCCTGGGTGGGGCTTTGGTTTCCCGGGCGTTTCCGCACCCTCCTCAGCTCCCCGCCATGGAGTGGCTTCGGTCACCCAGGCTTTATTGTGGTCGTCAGGGAGGGTTCTGTGGGGGCGCTCGGTTATGGCCTTGGCCTTGCACGGGGCCTTGGGGCTGTTCGGCCAGGCAGCTTGGGGAACAACAACAACAACCATTTTTACTACCACAGATCCTTCTTAAATTGCACAATATCGTCTAAATATACTGTAGTTAGAATAAAATATAAAAGACGTCGCCGGTATGGAAGGGGTTAATTAGACGATTTTATTCAGCTTAGGACGGACGTGTAGTAATTAAAGAGTCTACAAACTATTCTAACTAGCACAGATCCTTCATAAGCTGCATAAAATAGTCTAAATATAGCGGACATAATACAACATACATTTCCGGGAGTGAAAGGTTAATAAACAAGGAAAACTAGTAAGGAGAAACAGTTATGGGGGCCACCGTTTTTTTTTATCTTTCTCTCCTTTTCTCTCTTTCCCTGGACCCTGGCTTGTAACCAGTCGGCCCCATTCAGCCAACTGTTGAGAGAGAGAGAGAGAGAGAGAGAGAGAGAGAGAGAGAGAGAGAGAGAGAGAGAGAGAGAGAGAGAGAGAGAGAGAGAGAGAGAGAGAGAGAGAGAGAGAGAGAGAGAGAGAGAGAGAGAGAGAGAGAGAGAGAGCATAAAACTGTCCATCGCTCGCCACAATAAATAGTTAAATGTCCTAGTCCGACCTTTTTAAATAGCTTCCTGGAACTGAGAGGTGAACTGCAGGGAAAATCAATGGTGTGTGTGTGAGAGATAAAGATATATATATATATATATATATATATATATATATATATATATATATATATATATATATATATATATATAGAGAGAGAGAGAGAGAGAGAGGGCAAAAGTTCTGCAGGAAGAAAACAGATGAATTAAGATGGATTTAACCCTTGTCTAGCAGGTTTTTTTGGGCTATTTTGGGCATATTCAGGCCCTCCTGAATGATCAATAAAGTATCTGCATGAAAAAAAAATTATTCAGCAAAAAACTAGGTGCTAAAAGCTTCAAAATGAGACCAGAACGAGCTACGTAGCACTCTTCGTTCTCATGCAGTGGTACCACAAACATGGGAGTTTAGCGTATAGCGGCATATTTTTTCCAGCTACGCTCACTACTGGCAACACTGCCGGCCTCTCGAGAACAGAGGGAGCGTGAGGCAGTGGGCGGCGGTAAGCCCTGGGTGTCGGACGTGTGGCCTGCTGCGCTCCCGGCCATTTGCACTCTATTTTAACCCTTTAAAAGCCTTAATAATGCTCCTAACTTGCTGCAAATTAGAGCCCAACTTAAAGCGGGCCCCGCCAGTTAAGGGTTAAGAAGAAAACAATGATAGAGCAAGAAAAAGATACTGTGCCGATATTAAACATCCAACAGACATTATTACAGCATAGAAGAGGCCAAGTTGAAACGTTGAGGAAAATCTCTCGTACAAGATGTATTCATGTATTCGTATATTTTTTAGTTTCCTCGCTAGACCTCCATCAAGCTTAAGGAAACACCCCCTAGGGCCTAGACCCCCCTTCAAGATAAATGTGTAAATTTTTCGATTGAAAAATTTCCAGGCCGAAGGCCGATTCCTCTTAAAATTACAGGCTCGCTATCGCTTACCAGGAAAAAATCGACACCTAAATGGCACGAAAGGTCTTGAAATTGACAACGAAATGGGGTGAAAGATCTTAAAATCGACAAACTAATGGGGCGAAAGGTCTTAAAATCTCAAAACTAATATGCAGAACATAAAAGAGGCCAAGTTGAACCGTTGAGGAAAATCGATATCCAACTCTGGTACAAAATGAGTTCTGATTACGTGCGCGTTTGAGACTGACCACGAGTTACAAGGAGGGGTTAGTAATTCAAACAGCTCGTGATCCATTCCAGGGAGATAACCTACATATAATGCTATATATGAAAGGAGTGATGAAGGTTAGTGGGATCTGCCTCAAGGGTAGGATAGACAGAACTTTGCTTCCTTGGTCTATTATTGAGCAATGTGTTTTAGTTTGTCCCCTAGGCTAACAAAAACACCTTCCCAGACTTCCTTCAAACTAATAAATGACCACGCTAAGCGGCTAAATTCGTACATTTATCAATAGAAAAAATGTCCAGTCGAAAGCCGATTCCTTTTAACCCTTTGGCTGTGGCTATGTTTGGGCTATTTAGGGCATATTCAGGCACTCCTGAATGATAAATCAAGCATCTGCATTAAATGAAGTGTATTCTGCCGAAAATAGCTTCAAAATGACACCAGAACAGGCCCCGTACGTGGTCTGGTTCACCCGCAGTGGTGCCAGTGAAACGCGGGAACCCCGCTATTATGTAACACTCGCTCGCTTGGCTACACTGGTGAGAGAGGCAGAAAGAGACCCGCGCGAGACACAGCCTAGCTCAGTGAGCCGCTCGGTGCTCTGAGGGTCGGAGGTGGGCCCCTCACGCTCCCGCCCACTGACACTCTATTTTTACGTTTTTTACAGGCTTTTAAAGCCTGGAAATTGCTGTAACTTGCCAGGACGTTCCGGAACGTCACCCGCAGCTAAAGGGTTAAGTCGCATCACTCGCACAGACAAAATAATATATATAAAATAAATAAATAAATAATGAACACACGTTAAAACTAGAGTCCCTCAGTAGAGCGCATACCTCCGCCTACACTGGTTGGTTATTTACCTTATTATCATAGGCCTTAATTGTCTTCTGGATGTGGGTTCCAGGACATGAGCCGAATTGCTTCCTAAATCGAATCACTTGTTCCTTGGCGCATACCCTATCTGACC
>CM064557.1:5220479-5397979 GCA_032716605.1 Paralithodes platypus | reverse complement strand
TGGTTTGACAGCTTATGAGGTCAACATTCAATATATTTTTGTCACCTAAATTAATCGATCATTAGTCTAGTTTCCGATACGGGTGCACAATATTCCAAAAATGTTGCTAAAAAAAAATGTTGATTATCGAATGTCGACTATAAAAGCTCTGGTGTGATACAGGCTTAATTAACATATACAACTTGAAAACTAACTCAAAAGCTACTGTTCAAACTAATATAACGAACTCGTTAAAATTAAAAAAAATATCGAAACGACAACACACTAAACAAAATCTAAGCTAATGTAGAGACTGAAGCCGGTATCACACGAGAGCTTTTATAGTCAACATTCGATGATCAACATTTTTCTGCCAACATTTCTGGAGTATGTTGTCCTGGTAACGGAAACTAGACTGATGGTAGATAAATTTACGTAACCGAAATAATCTAAATGTTTATCTCATAAGCTGTCAGATCAGTGTTAAGGATAACAGTTGAAAGCGCTTGTGTGATATCTGCTTGACAAACCTACAAGTCAGCAAACCCAACAAGCACAAGGCATGACGCTGCTACTAAATGTTGCCTCAAACTGCTGACGTCTAACCGTGTCTGATGACGCACTCATGACTTGGGTGTCAGACTCGGACTCTCATCTTTCACCACATCACCTTTAACTTGATCTCGCGCTATACAGGGTGTTTAAAAACTACATTACCGATATCAAAATTACTGAGTGTAAAGCCGGTATCAAACGAGCTATTTTTCATTCAACATTTATCCTTAACACTGGTCTGGCAGCTTATGAGGTCAACATTTAATATATTTATATCACCTAAATTCATCTAGTTTCCGATACCAGTGCAAAATATTCCAGAAATGCTGCCAGAAAAATTTTGATCATCGAATGTTGACTATAAGCTCTCGTGTGATACCGGCTTAATATACAGGGAACAATAAGTGAAGTATTGTAAATAAGCAATGTCCTACATTGTACCATTAATGAGATATATGCATTAATATTCATGTAGCAGAAACAAGGGTGTAAGGAGAACAGTGGGATACAATCCTAAAATTTGATGAATACATAATGAACAAAATATTGCATTGCTATGAAAGCCTCATGGACCTTCATCCCCCACTTAAGCCCATAATAAAAGTAAAATGTCATAGAGTACCGGTACCTCCCTGTAAGACCGTCTGTCTGGGAGTGGAGGGGGATATAGCTCCCCGTTTGTGTGTTGACACTGGTTTGATGGTGTGTGTATGTGTATTTGTATGTTGGGTGGTTGGGAAGTAGTAGATCTGTGTTCGGAAAATTGTCCCTTATTTTCGTCCATGGTATGGGGTTGGATTAATTTACTTAAGTGAAGTTGTTGATACTGGTTTAAATTAGGCTCAGTGTTGCTAGAACAAAGTTGCTGTAACTCCTCTTTAAACCAGCTAGTGAGAGAGATAGCCAGCTCAGCAGTGTTGCGAGTGATGGGTCAGCAGTTTGAAGCAACATTCAGTACAGGTAGCAGTTGTTGTGTCTTCATTGCTTGCTGAAATTGATGACTACTGTGTGTGTGTGTGTGTAATAATAATCGGTTTATTTCGAGCCGGCCGTCAATGAGGCTGAAAATACACAAATTCCTTAACGTAACTTATCCTAAGTAGTCTTAAAATCCCCCCAAACTAATCTTAACCTCACAAGTTTAGGTAAGTCATGATGAAGCTTAAGCCATGAATATTGGCACTGTACATAAGAACATAAGAAAATGGGAGTCTGCAGAAAGCCGATTGGCCTAAGCAAGGCAGATCCCTGTCCCACACAACCCCAATTATAGGCTCAACACTCTAATACCCTGAGGATCATCTTACCAAAAGAGTTAGAGATTAACGCAGGATTACGGGGGTCTGCAGAGCGCTGATTGGCCCAACCCTGCTAATCCCCCTTCACACCCAACCCTTCTCGTCCATATGCTTATCCAATTTTATCTTAAAGCTCCCTATCGTTTTTAATCCCACTATAGCACTTGGTAGTCCATTCCACCCATCTACAACTCTGTTACCAAACCAATATTTGCCTATATCTTTTCTGAAACGAAATTTATCTAATTTGAAACCATTGGTACGAGTTCTTTCGCTATCACTGAGCTTTAGCACATTTGTCATGTCCCCTTTGTTAATCCCACTAACCCACTTGAACACCTCTATCATATCCCCTCTAACTCTGCGTCTCTCTAACGAATGTAAGCCTAATTTCTTCAACCTTTCTTTATACGGAAGATTTCTAATATTATGGATCATTTTTGGCATTCTACGTTGTACTCTCTCCAATGAATCTATGTCCATTCTGTAATAAGGACACCAAAATTGAACAGCATAATCCATATGGGGTCTCACTAATGACAAGTAAAGTTTTAATAGAACATCAGCAGTACCCTGACAACGAGTTAGCCTACTATACAGGGAGAGAGACAACCTGATAAGGCACCATGGTCTACTCCCACATTGTAGGCTACAGAGATGGAGTGTCAAACCGGAGCAATTTTTGGGAAGGATGTAGTTACCGGGTGTGCCACTACCGACATACAACATAAATCATCTATAAATACTTATAATAAAATAAATACTTATAAATCTATAATACTAGGTTAGGTTAGGTTAGGGTAATGTATTTTTGTATCCAAAGGCAGTCAAAATAGACGGGAACATGATGGGGTACACCCGGTAACTACATTCTTGTCCAATTGTGTTTGAAGACTTGAATGAATATGAGAAGGAATACATGAAACAAATGGCATTGGTTTGACCATTTTATCACTTCCAGAAGTCTACTAATTTGAACTAGAGGTGCTTGGGAGAGCGTGTACCTCCGCCTACACTGGCAGAGGTATGCACTCTACAGACCTCCTCAATGGAATTACTTTCTCCTCAGCGCATATCTTAACTGCCCACCAAATTTCGTAAACCTTGGTTCATTACTTTGCGAGTCGTCTACGCTGGCGGAGTAATGTGCTCTACCAATCACTTACTTCCAAGGTTAGGTCATGTTGAATCTTGAAGCCATGAATCTGATCTGCTTAGCTTGGCACTGTGTCATGGCACGTGTTACTACTGGGAGCAAGACTGATAAGACACAATAACACATAAGAGTTAAGGGGAGGTATTTAGTTTCTTCCCTAGAACTCCATCAAGCTTAAAATTACACCCCCTAGACCCCCTTTCAAGATAAATTTTCCCGGCCGAAGGCCGGTTCCTCTCAAATTACAGGCTCGCTTTCGCTCGCCAGGAAAAAATCGGGTCAAGTAGTTTTATCATCATATGCTTCATTTCTATATACTTTTTATCCCCGGGAAAAAAAAAAAAAAAAACGTGGGATTTTTTGTTTTGGTCATTAACCTAACCTAACCTAACCTAACCTAATAGCCCCCAAAAAAAAAAAAAAAAAAAAAAAAAATCCAAGAAAAAAAAAAAAAAAACCCAAGATTTTTTTTTGTTTTTTCCCCGGGGATAAAAAGTATATAGAAATGAAGCATATGATGATAGGAACCCAAAACTACCATTATAATTTTGCTACCTATATTGTAGCGCCTCCTGTATATTGACCAAAAATCGACACCTAAATGGCACGAAAGTTCTTAAAATTGACAGAAATGGGGCGAAAGTTCTTAAAATCGCCAAACTAAAGGGGGCGAACGTCTTCAAATCTAAAAAGCAATGGGGCTACTAAACATGAGAGAAAGGGGTCCAAACAAAAATTCCCTCAAGTGGAAATCTCCCCTCAAGATACAATAGCACCACTGTCTATTCCCACACTGTACAGAACTATGGTGCAGTCACATGTATAACTCAGTGGACTAACCCTTCCCAATGTTTAAGACTTATGCCGGTATCATACGAACGCTTTTACACTCAACATTTATCCTCAACACTAGTCTGGCAGCTTATGAGGTCAACATATAAAACTGTTCTGCTACCTAAGTTCATCTATCTTCAACCTTGTTTCCGGTACAAGTGCAAAATAATCCAAACATTTTCCGATCATCGAATGTTGACTATAAGGGTGACCGGTCAACTCAACCAGTAGACCATTTCAACCAGTACCAAATCAACCAATACGGTTAGGTTAGGTTAGGTTAGTGCTATATTTTGGCACTGGTTTGGTTGATCTGGGTTAATTTGGCACTGGTTGAATAACATGGAACCGACTATAAGATATCTCGTGTGATACCGGTTTTAGGCTCTTAACCGTACTACAGTAGATTAGGTTAGGTCATGGACCCATGGTGAAGCTTGAAGCTATGACTCCGATCCACTTAGCTAGCTGTTTGGCACTGTGTCATGGCACGCGTGTTGCTATACCGGGAGACGGAATGATAAGGCCACCAGTATCAGGGTCTATATTCCCACCAGACCACATGGACTCACAGTCTCACTACAGAGGCAGGATATATAGCACACACACACACATATATATATAAGATCATTAGGAAGACCAGGTTGGGAAACTAGGGATATTTTTACATCCAAGTTCAAAACGAAATCCCTTGTACTTAATACACCATATTAAACGTATACAGTACTCCATAGTTCCCATGTGCTACTGTAAGTGAATGAATGGCCAAAAACATGCTAGACCTACTTAACCTTTTGAGTACCAGCGATGTGTTATATTTTAGTTTAGCAATATTTAGGCGATATTAAGAACATAACATAAGAAAATGGGAGTCTGCAGAAAGCCGATTGGCCTAAGCAAGACAGATCCCTGTCCCACACAACCCCAATTAAGCAGCTTAGGAAGGATCTGTGGTAGTTTAAAGGGTTGGTCGAGATAGTTTGAAGCCTTATTATTGACATGGGTCCTTCCTGAGCTGAATAAAATCGTCTAATAGTTGCCAGAAGATGATGGAAAGGACGTCCGTGGTACTGAATGAGTTAATGCAAATTGTCCTGTATTCCTTCCCACACTCAAGTCGACTACCGGTACCAGAAGCAATTAAGTGCCTTCCCAACCTTTAAAACTTGAAGTTGAGAATTTCATTGTGTTAGGTCAGGGTGAAGTATGATATGAGTAACTTGGCACTGTATCATGGTGGCACGTGTTGCTACTGAAACACAAAAAGCTGATAGGGTGGGTACCGGGTTCTTTCTCTCACCCTAGATAGAGTCCAAGACTAGCCTATACTCGGTTCATTTTCACCGGGCGAGCAACTGTCCTGTCCGATTTTCCCGTCTTGATTTGGGTTGCTATGCTAATTTGTAATATTATCCATGTCTAGTTATGTTCCACTGCGATACGAAAGTACAAGCAATGAGAGAGAGAGAGAGAGAGAGAGAGAGAGAGAGAGAGAGAGAGAGAGAGAGAGAGAGAGAGAGAGAGATCATAATATATAGAATGTGTGTACGCATGAATGAAAGATAATGACAAAGGGGAGTGTTGTCAATCAATATTTAGGGTACAATCAGAGTGACAAACCGGTGCAATGTTGCTCTTACAGGTTCCCAGATGAGTTGAATGGGCAAGGGAAAACAGGAAAAGCGTATGACACTATGATGTTCCATTGTTTTAGTCATTTAATCACTTATAGGTTATACTTTCAACTTTGTATATAAAAGAATAATTACCTAAAACAAAGGACTAGTTTCGGGGATGAAAATGAGAAGCTTAGTTGCAGCCTGTAACCTGTATTATACACCCCATGATTTTCCCTTGAATCTATCGGACATACCAACAGGGAAACAATAGCACATGAGCTCTTTCCGGCAATTCCCGTTTGCTAGGAATGCCGGGATGCAACCTAAAATAATCCCATCTATGAGTAATTCCTTATAACATAGAACGATTTATATATATTAGGCCTATATTAATGTTAGTCAGTGTTGATATTTGTCGATTTAGAAATTACCTTAAGGAACAATAGGATTGATTATCAATACTGTATTAGGATAAGTTTAACTGTTTAAGCCTCGGTAAAATTCTAGTTTCACGTACACAGCGACAAAAGGGAGGCGCCGTTGTAAAGGCATAGCTTCCCGACCAACTATGAAGATCAGGGAAATTGCTGGGTAAAAGACGTAATATAATGATAATAAACTACATTAACGACATTAGCCTAACCTAACAACCTTACCTAACCTAACCTAGTATTATGTAATAGCTATGGTGCCGCATATGGGGAGAAAATATATATTTTTTTTTACAGTAGGTATAATTCCTTATAATGCATTTCCGCCGCTTTGGACATATATAGGAATTAAGTATGGTATATGACAACTCTAAAGTAGCCATAGAAATTTATGAGTATGCTGTGAAAGCGAAACTAGAATTAAACCAAAATATGAAAAGCAGGGTAATTCGGTAAACTAAGAAAATTACCACTTGCGAGTTTCAGGCTATAAGGAAGATGGAGCCGTAAACAGTTATATTAAACAAATACAATAATAATATAAGTTTCTGATTCACAGGCAGTATGATGTTGAATTTAATTTCATGGGTTAGGCTAGCATATATTGCAACTAGATTTGAACTGGATAATTCTGGATATCTACAGCTCCAACTTCCCTGTAGCCCATTACTCGCAAGAGGTCAAGTACCGTAGTAGCACGATATCGATAACAATTAGATCCACAAAATGGTCCGATCCTGTGTAGCGGTGAGACCTGCTTTTCAGATGCCTATTTACTAAGAAACACTCAACAATGTCTTAACCTAACCTAATCTACTATATTAGTGGACTATTTATGAACGTAAAATGTGAAGAATATATGGTAACATTACCAAATTATTGATATAACAGGTCTCCCTGCTACACAGGATTATACCATTTTGCGTGCTAAATGGACCTCCACGTACGAATTGGCTAGTCTACCCTACTCAGAAAGCTGTATAAATTGGTGTCATCCGATTAAAATCTACCCCCAGCCAGCTGGTGAATCCTTGGAAACACCGACTTAGTCGCAAGCGGTGGAAAGTGACAGACGGTATTTATAGACCACAGTACCGGAAGTCTAGTAGCCAGCAGGTGTGGTTCAGTGTGAGTATTCGTACTGTGAGTGAGTGAGTGAGTGAGTGTGTGAGAGAGAGAGAGAGAGACAGAGAAAATGTGTGCGCGTGTCAGCGATATCTCAAATGCATTGCGGTTCATTCCGGGAAAATATTTAATTAGCAAGAGATTGTGTAGCCATTGCACAACTAATTCCAGCAATGGAGAATGGAAGAATTGAAAGGGGAGGTTAGGTCAACCGTCAATATAATAGGACGCATTGGCTTCATATAAGGTAGAGAGAAGGGGGGGGGGGATTGAATTTCATCCACAATCTAGCTTATAATGGGATTAAATAGAGTTAAATAAGGGTGTGGGGATGAAGGTGAACTAGGTCACCAAGCTGCTGTTGTCAACCTTAAAGGCGCCCTATGCGGTCGAACATTGTAAACAAAAAAATGCATACTGTACTTTATATTTGGTTATCAAAACATAGACGTGATTTTAAGAGTCCTAATAGATGGTATAACACTACGAAAGGGGTGGAATACAGGCCCCTTTACTATTTACTGATCGAACATATTGTAGCCAAAATTAGAACACTATGAATTATTTTCAAGGTAGTACTTTGGGCTACAATACAAGGGATTTGCAGTCTCAGACGTTGGAAAGGTTACATTGGGCGCCCTTACTGATCAAGCATTACAGGTGAAAATGGGGCGGTTCCTATAGGCCAGTAAGAAAACGGACGGAATATTATGCATCGATTTACATAGTTATCTAATAGGACTACCGTTGTATAGGCCCATGTATAGCCTACATACAGGGTTTGCGGAGTCATAGATGATGGTAACAGACGCTGAAGAGGGTAAAATATAAGGTTAGATACTATAGATAGTGCTCCAGCTGATCGAACAGGTAAATTGGGCGCTCCCAAGCAAGGTAGCTGTGGAACCCTATGATGTGCATCGATGTACATAACTAGCAAGAGATAAATTTGGGAATAGGGTAATCCTAGATGATGGTAATGGGCGACGGAAAGGTAAAATTAGGTTAGCCAGATCCCCTTACGGCTCCAACACAGAGGTAAAAATGGGGCGCTCGCTATGCAAGCTGTGGATCGATTTATATAGTTTATAGATTATAGGGATAGGATTAAAAGAGTCCTGGATGATGCTAACAGACGCCGGATATGGTTAGGTAAGATTACATAGCCACAGGGACCGGGGGGTGAGAGAGGTCCGGGAACCATCAAGGCCTTGCACGTCATGATGTGGGAACCCAGCGCGCAGGTTCGGGGTAAAGCCCTTTCCTCTCCACCCTATTTTCCCCATTAATTCACAAACCACATATAACACAGAGATCTTAACCACACATACGGGACACTTAGAGAGAAACAAAAGCACTGCACACACCCAGATCCCAAGAAGCGGAGTATAAGCACACTGCAATTAAGTCACTAAGGCCATGCAAGTTAGGGCCCCGGGGAGATACGTACTCCAAGAAGTCCACGTGCAGACTGCCGCCGACTGCACCCGCGCTCGTGTTTTGCTGACACAGAACCTACAACTCTCCGCGCTAAAAACTAGATCTCCCTTTAATTCCCTTTAATTCTTGTTTATCTGGTAGAAAGGACATCTTTAGCACACATATGCTAACTGAAGGAGACAAAACGTTATTAAAATGGTTACTATTCTATAATTTTAAGCATACAGTAAGAGAATGTTGCAATTGTCATGCACCGGCATTTTCCACGATACTGAGCCATGTTAATGAGTCACGCATGTCTATATTAGTCTTTTATAACAAAGTAGCTAATGTTTTATAAATCCCAGGCAGATTACAGACTAGCACATAGCCGACAGTGGTCAAATAGCATCTTTAACTTACCTTTGCCTGACCACTTGGACTATATTTGTGAGGCTGATCAGCTGATGACCGTAACACATTTCGTGCAATGTGACGACACGCGGTCGCGAGTATTGCTTCTAATAATAGATTTATGTTGCTTCGTCTTAATTAGACATTCCGTAAATGCGTTTAGAACAGTATTTCCTTCAGAGACATGCTTGAGCTATTCGGATAAGTACAGCATATGCAAAATCAATTATAATAGTGCTTATTTCTATTTATAGCACCGGAAGAGGTCTTATAGTCATCCAGGAATCATTAACTTGTTATTCTAGATCATAATAACGTAGGTGCATAACGCAGAAACGCTCAAATATGATGATGTATAGTTGGCGGTATATTAATAATTTCGAAAAGGCCGCCGATGACGTAGGTAAACAGACCTAGTGTATTCTTCCGCGAAATATGGCTCTACAGCTGATACTGCTGGGGCCGACCCTCTGCAGAAATACCCCTCAAACTCGCCTAATAAAGACCTTGCCACGCCTAAATTGCTCCCGTGGCTTGAGAACTCACTATAGACACGAAGTTCAACATACCATAGCCCCTCTCAGCTCGGCGGGACAGCAAAAGGTGAGAAAAATATAGAAGGGTATCATCTTATCGGGGTGGGAGTGTGCAACTGCAAATGTTCTAATTTTTCATGATCTGCAATTTTGATGCATAGCCTAGCCCTAGATTGAATAGCTCAGCACCCAATAGCGGTATGATACCAAATTAACCTTAGTATTTCTATTGTCCACTTTTATGTTATATTTATTAGTTATTTGACCTGTAGGCCTAGTGCAGAGTAATATCAGGGGTTATCTTACCTCGGGTAATATGTTATCTAGGCCAGGTGATGTTGGGCCAGATATTTTGGGTCAATATACAGGAGGCGCTACAATATAGGTAGCAAAATTCTAATGGTAGTTTTGGGTTCCTATCATCATATGCTTCATTTCTATATGCTTTTTACCCCGGGAAAAAAAAAAAATCTTGGTTTTTTTTTTTTTTTAACCTAACCAAAAAACCTAACCTAACCTAACCTAAATGTATTTGGGGGGCTATTAGGTTAGGTTTTTTGGTTAGGTTAATGACCAAAACAAAAAATCCCAAGAAAATAAATGAAAAATCCCAAGATTTTTTTTTTTTTCCCGGGGAAAAAAGTATATAGAAATGAAGCATATGATGATAGGAACCCAAAACTACCATTAGAATTTTGCTACCTATATTGTAGCGCCTCCTGTATATTGACCATATTTTGACCCAAAGCTGTCAGTTTTCATCAGCTAACTTAAACAGGATAAAAGGTATTTTTGCAGGATACTAAAACCAGTGTCCGGGACCTTTTCAAAAGGAAACCAACACATGGCTGTGATTCTTCAGCTTAGCAGCTATGTAGGCTAGGTCTAGATTATAAAATGGAAAGATAGCCTAGGCCTATAAAAATTGAACAATGTTTTTTTATTTCTTAGCCTATGATTTTTTTTTTTTTTTTTTTCTTCAAGGATGTAGCCTAGTGTCCGGGGCTCCGGGCTTAGCCTACTGTCGTCGTGTTTACATAGGTTGATTGCCTCGGTTAAGTTCCCGTCTAATTTGACGGCTATTTTTTCTGTTGTTTGCCCCCTGCTGGCAATATATATGATGATGACGACAATGACTTTACCTATTATTGTATCCCATGGCAGTAAAAATAAACGGAAACATAAACGCGAGCCGCACGGCGAGTGTTCACGTAGTGTAAACAAGGCGGGCGGTACGTCCGAACACTACATCCTCGCCGGATGCTTTAGCATGTTTGAGAGGTGATCTTTTTTTCAGAAGCTAAAAAAGTGGGGTAAGGATGTAGTGTTCGGGCGTATCGCCGGCTTTGCTGACATTACTCGTACACCCGGGAAACTACGTACTTCAAGTCTACTTGCCACACTCTACATTAGTAAAGACTTAGATGCCATGCCCCACCACAACCTAACAAACAAAATTTACAACACAAAAATACAAAAAGGTGACTGGCCAACTAGGCAACTACCTAGCAGGCAGACCCCTGTGACCCACTCCCAGTACCGGCAACAATCAAGAGATGTTTAACTGTGATCTGGCCCAAAAGGACCTTGCCAGAAGTTGTTCCTGTAAGCATTCCTGTAAGATATGCACATGAATATCCTGCAAGGATTTGTCTTGTCACCCTCACTCTTCAATCTATACATGCATGATCTACCCACACCCCACGAACCCCAAATAGTTATAGCTTCTAACGCGGACGATCTGACGACATAACACTAACATCAGACTGAATGCAGAGTATTATTCAAGATGTGATTAACCCACTGAGCCCCAGCGACGCAGGGTTTGCGTCCACAATGTATGTAAAAGTGCCAAATTCCTTCCCTCCCGCCCCCCCCATAAAAACGACGCAAACCATGCGTCCTGGCCGGTCCGGTCCTAATTACTCCGGTCCTATGGCACCTAGAGGGCTCAGATTTATATGGAAACTGTGTAAGTATCCCACGCAACCGTGCCGATGGTTGAAAACTCTTAAAGTCCAACCTTGTGCGCGTGAATGTGCAAAAACCGGTATTTTGGGTGTATTTGCTTTCAATTTTTTACTCTTGTAAAATCTACTTTCAGGGGCTCCGTAGGACCAAATTTTGACCTTTTTGATAGTTTTTTGTGATTTTTCCTTCATTCCTAACCCATTCGCTATTGTTTCTGGATTTTTTTTTTTTTTTTTTCAGAAACAACCGGTCCCTGGTGGTACATTTATACTAAACTAGCTGGGGCTCAGTGGGTTAAAGACTGTCAGTGATAAATGATAGTGTGTACAGGGTTTTACTGTCTGTATAATATTTTTTTAGTACTGTTTTTTATGTTATGATAATATCAATCAAGCAAAGACAATCATAAAGCATGTGTAATGTGCATGACGCTTTTTTCTTTGTCAGTTAGCTTTGTACATCTTATACCCTTTCTGTGATACTGTATACAGTATTGTACAATGTAAGGAACATATTTTACTTTTCTTTTTAGTAAGAGTTCTATTGAAAATTATACTCGGTAGGTAGAAGATGGAGAAGTTAGTAGAAAAGCGAGCAGTAGAAGAGGTCAGATCACAAAGCCACCATGGGCGAGCTGGACGGAAGAGAAAGAAGAGGAGAGCAAGAGAGACCAGCGGAACATCACCTTATGCAGTCGACACGGATCCAATATTCATCCGCTTGAACCAGTGGCTGCGCAGTAAAGGCCTTCAATCATCAGCGTCGGCCAAACTAAGACCAGCGGTGTTTGCCGATACCGGGCGAGGTCTCATGGCAACGTCAGCTGTCCGTTCTGGTGATACTCTAGTCAGCATACCTAGAACAGCACTGGTCACCTGTTCTAGGGTCTTGGAGAACGCGGAACTCAAAGCGTCGTTGGAGGATTCAGGACTGAGATTCAAAGCCATGGAGATCTTGTCATACTTCCTCCTGTTTCAGAAGTACCTAGGAGATAAGTCCAGTTGGCAGCCATATTTGGACAGTCTCCCATCAGCCTACACTGTCCCAGCTTACTGTACTGATGAGGTAATTAATATCTTTCCTGATTTCCTGAAAAATTCTGCCTATTCACAGAGGGAGAATGTGAATGAGTGTTTGGTGAAGCTAAGGACTGTTGTTTCTACTGGTAATTCTGATCTACGGCAGATGTTCTCTTTTCTGTGTTACGAGGATGTGCGGTGGGCTTGGTTTACCGTCAACACGCGCACTGTGTACCTGAAGAATGAAAACCCATCATCTCTGATCTCTGATGATGACGTGTGCGCCTTGGCCCCCTACCTTGACCTCCTGAACCACAGCACCTCCGCTCAGGTCACCACAGGGATTAACGAGGTTAACGGCTGCTACGAGATAGTGACCCAAGTACCATATAACCAGTTCTCCCAAGTTTTCATCAGCTACGGACCCCACGACAATATTAAACTCTGCACAGAGTATGGGTTCATCCTCCCTGATAATCCACATAACTACGTACCAGTGACCCTAGAGGAACTTTTATCTGTAGTTGATGAAAATGTTTTAAGATATACAACAAGTGTCAATGGAAATGTTATCAATAAAGCCAGTATTGATCGAAACTCAGCAAGAATCACAAATACAGAAGGGAAAATAGAGCTGATATGTTCTCACAAAGCTGACAAGAACCTGAGCTTGAGTAAGGACGGGCCATCTTGGAATCTGGAAGTTGCTATGACTGTATGCCTTATGACTCCTAGTGAACTATTAAAGGACTGGAATGTCATATACTCAAACCCCCACAGTTCAGGCTACAGAGGACAAGTGGTCCAGTGTTTGGCTCAGCTGACTAAATTGAAAGCCTATCAGTTGTGGTCTTGCCTGGGAAAACTGAGTGATGTTAAAGACTGCTCGGAAGCGTGTGAGGTGGCCAAACAGTTGCTGGAAGATTACTGTGAAATATTGGAAAACATTGAGATTACAGAATGATACGGCCATGAAGTTAGTGAGTACTGGTCTTTGTTAAAAAGCTGTTTAAGGGGGGGAAGGGCCTATATATTTGCTTATTTATCTATCTTTATATTATTTAGTTTCCTCCCTAGACCTCCATCAAGCTTTAAAAAACACCCCCAAGACCTCCCATCAAGACATGTTCATACATTTTTTTTTTACATAAAAATGTCCCGGCCTAATGCCGGTTACTCCTATATTACAGGCTCGCTTTCGCTTGCCAGGAAAAAAATAGACCGGTATAGAATATTATATTGTTTGTTCTTTCAGTTTTTACATGGTAGTGTACGGTTATGATTATTTAACAGAAACTGCATTTACTTAATGATTATAATATTTATAAAGTCCAAGTACCTTATATATACATACAGTATTGTGATAATGAGTGAATATAGAAAAGACTGAGAGATTAGGGTGTTCAACAAAGAGACCAATTTCCTTGATTTTAGTCATTAACCCCTCTTTGGCGGGGCCCGACTGAAGGCGGTCTAGAGAACCAAGGACTATGTGGCGGGGCCCGACTTTAGGCGGTATGCAATTTTGAGCATATAATTGGCTCTTGAGAGAGAGACGAGTGGTGGGAGGAGCGTAGGTTGACTCTGACCGTTCGGCACGGCTCCCGCGCCGGCACTGGGCCCACCTCCACACACATCCACACCCACTACCTCGCTAGACAGGGAATTATGTAAGGAAATTACCGTATTTTAGGGATTTTTCCTTCGTGTTGCACAATCGTTGCAAGAGAACCCGTGGTCGTAGAAGGATGGTTCTGGTGTCATTGGAAAGCTCAATTAACGCCCTTTCGCGGATACTTAATTGTATTATGCTCTGGCTCTTGTTTATGCATGAAAAAGAGCACGGAAATAAGCTCATTTAGGGGTAAAACTACCCTCTTGGCAGGTAGTAGAAGTTGCTCGAGGAGTGTTAACGAGAGACCAATTCCCTTGATTTTAGTCATTATTACGTAGGGAGAGGGGGTCGGAAGGCAGTTGGACTAGATGATAGTCCGTCAGGCGTCTGGCCCGGGGAGCAGGTCTATGTTGTGAAGGGTCATGTCTGGAAGTAAGGTTTCCCGAGCAACTCTACCAATAGATAATTTCAACCAGTATATCTCAACTATACCCACTGCCAGTGAACTTGGCAGCAAGTTTCATGGGTTACTGTACGGTAGGGCTAATAAGTCATGTCTCAGCTGTCATTACTTTTGGCTCACTTTGTACTGTATTAATGTCTGTCTGATGTTGAATAGGGTGGGTAAGTGTAGGAGCATGTTTGTATATTTCACTCTACAGTAAATGAATACCGGTAAATCATGTTTAGATATTGCCAAGTCCAGTTATTAATCAAAATACAATTGGTGCCAAGACATCACTTATTTGGCTGACTGCACTAATGTATAGATTAGTAACTTGATATATTATAAGATGGTTACTGGTACTGTATGTTATCTTATAGGTACAGTCGCGCTAATAAGTGATGTCTCGGCACCAAGTATGTTTTGATCAATAATTGGTATCAGCAATATCTAAGCTTCATTTCTTCATATCGAGTGAAATATACAAACATGTTCCTACACTTACCCACCCTATTCAACATCTGACAGACATTAATACAGCACAGAGCAAGCCAAACATAATGACAGCTGGGACATGACTTATTAGCGTGACCGTACATCATACAGTGACATAAGAGATAAGATGCTCTAGTACCTCCTTGATAAATGGTCGACTTTCCTATACAGTATAACTACCGGCATTATTCTTATTGTTGTCTTACTTTGATGCCCATACTGTTTATCAGGGTGTCAAACCAAAGCCGAGTCCTTTCTTTTTAGTCTTTATTCATGTACAGTACGGTATATGCAAAGACAGAAATAGTGTTTATAGTTCAAATTGCCAAACCAATGCAATTTAATGTTAGTTTTCTCGTATTCCTTCTTATATTCATTCAACTCTTCACACAAAATAGCTCCGGTTTGATGGCCATACTTATTTACATCTTCCTCCAGTCCTGTATACTGGGTGGTGCAGAATTTGGTTACCCAGTTGACTCATCTGGCGCCAACTTTGGGTAACAGAATTCTGCACCCCCCTGTACTGTATTGAAGATTTTAAGTTTGCTCCCTAGATCTCCATCAAGCTTAAAAGAATACCCTGAAGGCCCCTGTTTGAGATATATATTTCAAGATACAGTAAATGCCCCGGCCAAAGGCCAGTTCCTCCTAAATTACAGGCTCGCTATCGTTTGCCAGGAAAAAATCAACACACAATGTCATGACAGGTCTTAAATTTGGAGAAAGAAAAAAAAACGGTGAAAGGTCTTGAGATAACCAGACTAATGGGGCGAACATTTTAAAATCTCAAAACTTCATGTGTTTGTGTTCAGATTATGTACAGGTGCTCCTCATTTAAAGTCTCTTCATGTTAAGTGGTTTCATTATTAACCCGGGAACTGCGGGAAGACTCTTAAGAGTTCCCCCAGCGGACTGCGGGAAGACTCTTAAGAGTCAGAGAAAAAAAAAATCAACTTTAAACCGAAAAAAAAAAATTACTGTATTTTTGTTTTGCCCCTGGGCCATGCAAAATATCACTCCTCTACCTCCCCTCCTTCCCCACTTTCCTCCCCTCCTACAGTTATCACCTATTTTCCCTGTTATTCCCTTATTCTGAGGTATATTTTCGTGCTAACATTAGCGAGTTGCAAGCAGGGCATTGTCATCACTGTTAGCAAGCGAGTGCAAGAGAGAGAGAGAGAGAGTATCGATCGACAGTGTCTCTCCAGCCTTGGGGGAAATTGGCGGGAAAGGAGGTTGCCTCACCCATACATTATGTAACTCCCGGCCTGTATCGCCGATTTTAACCATCCAAACGCTGTTTTCACTTGTTTTATTGTTGTAACAGGTTAATACCTTTATAATCAACCTATAATAGGCGCATATGGATAAGTATTAATGCTATTTATGGTAAAATGAATATTTTAGTGATGGAAACAGCTCAAATACATGCACACAGGCAGAGGTGTCTAATTACCCCCGTGTGCACTTCTGAGGTTAAACTGTACATGAATTGGGGAACACTACAGTATTAGCTTTAAAATTATTATGCTTCATTATTTAGTTTTAATTAAAATGTAAACTTGCCAAACAAACCAACCAAACCAGGAACGGCACAATATACTGTAATAACAAAAGACCTTATCAAAGTCACAACCGGTATGTGGAAATAACAATTTAGCAAAAAAAAAAAAAACAATTAGAACAATTACAATAAAAATGACACATAACACATAATTGCTTCACAAAACGTGGTTTCATTTCAAGTCTTGTTTTTCAGAAACTTAATTATATATTGAAGTAAGGAATTACTGTATGTTTTTGTCCAGTGTATGTACCGGTACTGCATGTAGAGAGTACATGTACGTATATGACTGTTACATCTGTCATAATCCACTAGAGATAAGAGTCAGGGTGTTAAACCAGGATAATTATATTTTATGACTGGAATGTATATGAGAAGAATGACAAGAACATTATATTGCCTTGTATTGTTTTGGTTATTTTATCACTTCCAAAGACATGTAAGAACTGTAAAGCATTGTGTTAACTTTGTATATTAACCCCTTCTGTACTGGATACGTCCTTTTCATTATACTCCGGCAATTATTAGACTATTTTAACAGCTTAGGAGGGACGTGTAGCAATTAAGAGATTACAGACTATCTCAATTACCCCTTTTAACTACCACAGATCCTTCCTAAGCTGCATAAAGTCGTCTGAATATAGCTGAAATATAACTACAGACATCCCCGGTAGTGAAAGGGTTAAAGTACTAATGACTATAAAGTTTGGACTCTTATCTTGTTTGACAACCTGATAAAATTATCCCTGACGTTGTTTCTATTCCATTTGACGTCATAACTCTATACCGGTACAGTACTTCATAAAGGGGGGATGGGCGTATTTATTTGCTTATTGGTTTATCTTTTTTATATATTTTTAGTTTCCTCCCAAGACCTCCATTAAGCTGAAAAAAAGTTCCCTCAAGAACCCCCTTCAAGATAAAGTTGTAAATTGTTTTGACAGAAAATTATATTACACGCTTGCTATCGCTCGCTGGGGAAAAAATTATATTACACGCTTGCTATCGCTCGCTGGGGAAAAAATTGACACTTGATTTGTACGAAAGGTGCGAATATTGACAAAGAATTGCGGCAAAAGGTCTTATCACCAAACTAATTGGGCGAACGTCTTAGAATCTCAAAACTACTGGGACTGAGAATGAGGGTAAAGGGGGTTTAGAAAAAGCAGCCATCTCCCCTTAACCCTTTTGCGCACCAGTATGCGATTTGCACCCTTTCTGGGCTACTTAAAAGTCTTTGTGACCATCAGGGGTGTTTAGAAACCTTTAGTTTCATTACTTCAACCTCTGCAGTTGTCTTTGAGCGAGCTGTGGGCAAAAAACTAATTTTGGAGAGTTAATCATGAGATGAAGAGAATTCTATTGCTGAATATTGTACTAAACGGCAACCCCCTATGCATGAAAGGGTTAAGATAACTCCCTTGCAGATTATCATATTTTAAAGTTAAATATGCAGTACAAGATTTAATTGACAAGTATAAGTGATAAGCACAGGTTATCAAATAAACTTAGATTACAGATTACGGTATAAAATAATATGATGGCCCACTTTACATTACTACGGTACTGTAGATTTTGTATACCGGTAACCGAGTTGGCAATGTTAATATTTGTTTTTATGTATATTAAATAAATGATTTCTATAAATTATTGTATTTTATGTAAAATGTATTTTAGTTTGTCCCCTAAGCTAACAAAAACACCTTCCTAGACTACCCTTTACTTACATACTGTACATACAGTATATTTGAAGACCGAGTGCGGTTCCGGTCTCATGTCCTAATAGCGGCGCTCAAGATAGCCCTATTCAGAGCTGCCTCACTTGTCATTTTTTTTTTTTTTTTTTTTTTTTCCCCCCCCCCCAAGATCAACCTGGAAGGTCTGATGCCACGTCTTTCTTAGTCTGCCCCTTGGTGCAGCTTCCCCCACATTCACAGACTTGCATCTTTTCACCCAACTTAGTTCATTCATCCTCTCCACATGCCCGAACCATCCAAGCCTGCTAGTACGCATCTCATTACTGATACTCTTGATACCTAACCTTCTCCTCAGCTCTTCACTTGATATCCTATCTTGCATTTTGGCCCCACACATCCTTCTCACCATTCTCATTTAGTTGTGTTCCATTCTGTTGCAATCATCCACTTTGACAGGCCACGTTTCCGAAGCATATGTCATTGCGCTTTTAACACATAAAGCGTATACCTTTCCCTTCAAGGGGAGAGGGAGTCTTCTCATAGTGAGTAGTGGCAACAGTTCTCTGAACTTTCCCCAGCCGCATCTAATTCTGGTGATAGTGGCGGCCTCAGCCCCACCACTGACAGAGATGCCCACCCAGACACCCTTCAAACTAAATTTGTAAATTTTTCGATAGAATAATATCCTGGTTGAGATGTGGGTAGGGTGTCTGTGTATTTGTCCTTAGCAAATCTCTTAAATCTCATAACTAATGGGGCTAGACATGAGGGAGAAGGGGGTCCAGAAAAATTACAAACCTCCCTTTTATTGATTGCGTACATACTGTACGTCTAATTCTCTATATATAAACTGTCCAAGGTGTGACTTTTGTTTTATAATTACTAAAAGGAAAGATATGCTTAACCCCTTCTGTACCGGCAACATCTTTTATATTTTATTTCACCTACATTTGGACAATTCTATGAAGCTAAGTTAAAGATATATGGTAGCTAAAAGAACCAATTTTCATGGGTCCTTCCTATCCTAAATAAAATGGTCTAATAGTTGCCAGAATATAATGAAAAGGATGCCACCGGTACTGGATGGGTTAATAGAACAAAAATAAATGCTGTACAGTAAATTAAAATAACAAAAATAAAACAAAATCTGGGGTGTCTGTGTATGCAACCTTGGCCTAACACCTTGATTGATAAATTAATAACTGATTAAGGGGGTTGTGCTTGGTTTTTGGTCTTATGTATTTATTTATTTATGTAATTTTGAGTTTCCTTGCTAAACCTCCATCAAGCATAAAAAAACACCCCTTACACCTCCGGACAAAGGCCGATTCCTTCTAAAATTTCACCTAAATGGCACGAAAGGTCTTAATATTGACAACGAAATAGGTCGAAAGGTCTCAAAATCGCCAAAGTAACGGAACGAAGGTCTTAAAATCTCAAAATTAATATGGTAAACATGAGGGAGAAGGGGATCCAGTAAAAGCGAGTATCCCCCCCCATTAACCTTGAGGCAGTCACAAGGACAAGTAAAGGCAGACACAGCACACCAGGCACTATACTCTCTTCAAATTAAGGGGGTAGTGCTTGTTTTGGGGTCTATTTATCTATTTATTTATATATTTATTTTATAATAACCTCGCTAGACTTTAAAAAACACCCCCTAGCACGAAAGTTCTTTACAGTATATTGACAACAAAAATTAGGTGACAGGTCTTAATATCGCCAAACTAATGGAACGAACATCTTATAATTGGCGGGTGCCCAACCCCGAAAGGGGTTGAAATAGGGGAGCTAGAAAGCCAAAGGCTGCTTTCTAGGGCCTTTCCTAGCTGATGCCGAGAGGATTGGGTTCTAGTCATGTGGTGATGGGCTGGTCTATCAGAGTGAGAACTGAGCGATCTCTGCCATACCCATAGCTTACTCTGACTGTTCCTTTTACTTATATATTTTCTAGATCTCAAGTGACGGCGTCTTTTCCGTGGATTGACCTCCCAATCTACCAAGATTGGAAGCCAAAGCGTCACATTTTTCCTTTGCCCCTCAACTTTCTCTTCATAATTGCTGAGGGGCACAGGGCCCTGGGTGAGGCTTTGGTTTCCCGGGCGTTTCCGCACCCTCCTCAGCTCCCCGCCATGGAGTGGCTTCGGTCACCCAGGCTTTATTGTGGTCGGCAGGGAGGGTTCTGTGGGGGGCGCTCGGTTATGGCCTTGCTCGGGGCCTTGGGGCTGTTCGGCCAGGCAGCTTGGGGAAGAACAACAACAAGAACATATAATCTCAAAGCTAATGGGACTAAACATGAGAGAGAAAAAGAAGTTACCTCCCCCTTAACTTGGCAACAAATTATCAATTCATAAAAATATTGAACGTTGATGATTGGTTGGCAGCGTGTCTGAAATGGTACCTTGAAGCTGAATAATGGAAAATAATACAGATGTACAGTATGTCCACACAAGACCTTACAAGACCATTCAAAACAAAGCCCTACAAATCATCACAGGCTGTACAGCTACTACACCTACAGATCACCTACATCAAGAAACCAGTAGCGCTGAATGATCTCTACAGGTCCCAGTGCTTGGCCTTTGTGCCTAAATCTTATAAATTCAAATACTGTACATCAAAAATCCAAAGTCAAAGACCACCTGGACATGAGAGGCACTCAAGCTGCAGGGACGACATCCCAAAATCCATCCTTCTGAATCCTCCCTTCCTCGCGAGGACAGAGTCCACCTGGCCAGGCTGAGATGTGGACACCATCCAGCTCTTCTGAACTATCAGAAGAGACTGGATGACTCAGTCATCGACACCTGCCCCAGGATGCAACATAGCACCCCATACTACTGTATTAAACACATCATAGAAGACTGCATTCTACACAATCACTTATGCCAACAACATAATCTACACTCCTTGAGAGCCCTGTGGGAAAGACCAATCTCGGCCATGGCCTTCCTTAGGGACTCAGGGCTGTTCGGCCAGGCAGTCTAGGGAACGAAAGCAACAACAGTATGTCCAAAATAGGAAAATATATTGAACCATAAAATAGCGATTCATTTGCAGCCATTCCCTGTTGGGGATTGCGACATCTGGCAATGGATGGATAGATAGATAGATAAATTACCAACTGTGAGGAGAATGGTAAAATAAATTGCCAAGTTATTATAAGCAAAGTATGGGATCCTGCGTAGAGCAGGGGTAGCGTATATGTAAACCGCACGTGGGAGGCCACAAGTTAAATTCTGGATAGATGAATCTCTTTGACACTCATCCACATTGCCTCTCATCCCTTCTCTGTAATAGGCAGATATGAAAGGTGCTGCAGACCACTGGGATACTTACTCTGTGAATGCTGGTACTTGTTCATAATAAGAGCTGCTTAATGATTACACTGGTTGCAAATAATATTGATAATCCCAACCACACCATACATACATAAATTTATAGACCGAGTGCTCTGGTCGTACGCCCAAATGACGGAATTTCAGGCAGCCCTGTTCAGAGCTGCCTCACTTGCTAGGATTTTTTCATCAAGATCGGACTGTAAAGTCTGATTCGATGTGTTCCCTTCTGGGAGGCATATTGTGGTTTTTGGGTTAAAGGTTCAAAGATAAGAACTAGTGTAACTTTATATATAGTAAGAACTGTACTTGCCACAAACAATCTTACCAAGCCAGACTAAGCCACTGGTGAGGTACAGAGGCTGTCATCATGATAGGCCGGTCCTGCCTTGGAGGGTCATAATAAGGCCCTCTGGATCCATTTATTTGTTGTGGCCACCTTGGACCCTGCAGGGTTTATTGGGGTACAAAATATAACAAAGTAAAGAAATTTATATGTTTAATCTAATTAATAATTTCCCACCCAACACCAAACACCTACCAATGAAATTAATGAAAGTAGAGTATGTGATCCTCCCGGGATTCAAACCTGGGATTTTTTTTTTTTTTTTACAGTACAGTACAGTACAGTACAGTACTGTACATTAGTTTAACCAGACCATTGAGTCACTATAAGAGACTCTCATAGGGCTGACCTTCGACAGATTTTAAACACTATTACACCACCAAGACTGTTAATGGTTAAGTACATTACTACGATTAATATGCGAGATATTACTTGTGTGTACTAAATACAACATATTAATATTTGCAGGTTGGCATTCATCCGTGGAGAAGTTACAGTGCCTCCGGACCATTAACTAAGAGGAACCAGACCAATCAACATCATGCCAGACTTGGAGTACGTAGCTGTTTCCACCCGGGAGCATCATCACTTACCAGGGACTATGGTGGTGGTAGTGGGGGGCTACCAACACAAGAAGTTTCCACCAGAGCAATGTTGGGAGCGCTGGCAGCTTATGTCTGGCCAAAGGTGTGTGAATTATGTCAATCATATTCCAGTAATTGTACTGTACATTAGTTATTCATATTCCAGTAATTGTACTGTACATTAGTTATTCATATTCCAGTAATTGTACTGTACATTAGTTATTCATATTGTCACAGTAGGTAGCGCTTTAAGCCATGGTCAACAGTCCAAGAAGTAAGTTATCCTCTCAGGTCTGAATAAGTATTTTTAGTTGCCATGGACAGGCGACACACGGTCTGGGGCAGCTAACGTTTTTTCTATGTTCCCATTCACCCAGCTCACCCAGCTATGAATTGTTGCCAGATACCCCCACATATGGACTAGTATACCAGATATATCATGTCCTAAATGGACGCGATCGCGTTTTTACTGTGGTTTTACCAAATTTCGTGAAGGGCTTAAGGACGCAATTGCGTCCACACGTGATCCAGGGTAAAAGTGCCTTAGGACGCGATCGCGTCCTCACGTGTGTCAGAGGGTTAACTTGATAACAATCTATAGTATTTAATTTATTAAGAGCAGCAACAAACTGTAAGATATGCAGTAGCTTTAGGCCTACCTTTTGGTCATCTGGACACCAAGCTATACTGTATTGTTATCTCTCAGAACTGTCATTAGGCATATAACCCATATCCAATATATGCATATGAGGTTTTGGTGTGTATGTTCATGTTGCTTACTTCTTGGAGATTCATACAATTCATATTATTACCAACCCACCAAGTAACTTACAAATAAACCTAATTAATTTAATCAATGAAATTAATGAATACATAATTTATGGTACTCCAAGGATTCGAACCTAGGATACTCACACCGAAATCCAGCGCACTAACCATTATACTATGAAGACAGTTATAACTAATACCTGTACTATTTGCAATATATCCTCCAGGGTAAACCAGCAGTCAAAGCGAGAGTCCTCACAGCTTTGGGTCTACTGGTGGGTGCCAAACTGATCAATGTACAAGTTCCCTTCATCTTCAAGAACGGCATCAACCTCCTGAATGAGCACACCGGCGACGTGCTCTCCCTGACCGGTTCGGCTCCCACGGTCGTTGGTACCACCATTGTCTCTATTATGATGGGCTGTGAGTAGTGATTCATTTGTTTATGTTGCTCTTCCTTATAATTACAGTATACACCCTTTGAGTATTGTACATACAGAGGAATATCACTTTCAGTGTAAACGGAGATTAATTATTCAATTTTCTATACAGGTCTCCCTCGATTTACGATTGGGTTACGTTCCTGAAAACCCGACTTCCCAAATTTACTAATTCCCTGAACGTGACGATAGTGCGTTGTGATGTGTGCAATTAGTTTGCTTGGGAACCAGATTAACTTGCTCATGTAGTAATGTACACCCTATGTGGTGGATTGTATTCTTTCAT
Source organism: Paralithodes platypus (assembly GCA_032716605.1). Classification (NCBI taxonomy): domain Eukaryota; kingdom Metazoa; phylum Arthropoda; class Malacostraca; order Decapoda; family Lithodidae; genus Paralithodes; species Paralithodes platypus. The sequence continues at coordinate 5,374,042 of CM064557.1, read as the reverse complement.
TTCAAAAACATTATTTTAGTAAGCGTTGTTTCCACATAGCGATTTTGATATGTTGTTTTGACTTTATATTGTCTTTGTCCCAGTTTTGGTTTGACTTTGTTTGCAAGTTTTACATTTTAATAGAACAATTGTACAATATAGCAAACACTAAAATAAATGGGGTAAATTGGGATGCGTTCTGGGACCATCCAAACCTCAAACACAAACGCCTAAAAACCTATAATAGTATTGTAATTTGAGGCATCAGATAGTAAGGGAGACCTGTATTTTGGAGAATACATACATACAGTATATACACACAGTGAATACATACATACAGTATATACACACAGTGAATACATACATACAGTATATACACACAGTATATACACACAGTGAATACATACATACAGTTTATACACACAGTACATACATAAATTTAAAGGTGTATTTTAATGATGTAAAGATGTACCGGGTATGTATATTTAGCATTAAAATGTAAAACTTGCAAACTAAACAAACCAAAACTGGGACAAAGACAATATTAAGGCAAAATAACTGATCAAAGTCGCTATGTGGAAACAACGCTTACTAAAATAAATAATTTGAAATAAAAGAACACAATCCACCACATAGGGTGTACATCACTATATGAGCAAGTCAAATAAATAAAGATGTTAGTGCTTAACCCTCTCCGACGTATGACGCGATTTTGAGCCTATTAGGGATACTTTAAAACCTTTGTTACCATCAGGGGTATTTAGAAACCTTTAGTTTAGTTACTTCAACCTCTGCAGTTGTCTTTGAGTTAGCTGTGGGCAGAAAACTAATTTTGGAGAGGTAATTATAAGAGTGAGAGAACTCTATTTCTTATTGCTAATCTGGCAACTCTGCGTCATATGAGTCTGAAAGGGTTAATTGTCAACACTATATGGTCCTACTTCTTGGTGGTTATTTACAATACAGGTATTTCTGTTTATTTACAATACAGGTATTTCTGTTTATTTACAATACAGGTATTTCTGTTTATTTACAATACAGGTATTTCTGTTTATTTACAATACAGGTATTTCTGTTTATTTATTATTAATGGAATTTCCTTGCTTTTGATATTTTTGAACAATGTGTTTTAGTTTGTCCCCTAGGCTAACAAAAATACCTTCCCAGACTTACTTCACACTAAAAGAATTGCCACGTAAATCCCCTTTAAGCCAAATTTGTACATTTTTTGATGAAAAATTACCCAGCCAAAGCCCGAATTCTTCTAAGATTTAGACTCGCTATCATTCGCCTAGAATAAAATCAACACTTGAATGGGGTGAAGCCTCTTATTATCACCAAACTAATGGGGTGAAACATCTTAAGATCTCCAAACTAATGGGGTCGAAACAGGGGAGCGCCAAAAAGACCACCCTCGCACCAAATAGGGTTAAGATAGGCCTACAGTATTGTAATGTACTTGATAATCTTTTCTTTTATTTCATAATTTTATTTTTCTATAGCGTTATTTCCACATAGCGATTTTGATTAGTTCTTTTGCCTTCATATTGTCTCGTCCCAGTTTTGGTTTGTTTATTTTGCAAGTTTTACCATTTAATATTCTTAAAATCTGTTGGTGTTGTAATGCTTTAGATGCTTGTGTTTTGGGTGTGGTGTCCCGAGTTCGAATCCCAGGACCATAATTATGCTTTCATTAGTTTATTCTTGTGCATTGGGGTTTGTAATAGAGGATTAATGTTAAGAACTGGGTGTTACTAAACGTAGCAAGATGTTAGAGTGTTACCGGTGTGCCTCGTTGACTGCAGAGTGTGTCAACAGATGGCATCGCCCGTACAGGAGCGGCGGGATTTAATGAGCTGCGTAATGCGGTCTTCGCCAAGGTCGCCCAGAACTCCATCCGTAAGATCGCCGAGAACGTCTTCCTTCACCTCCACCGCCTGGATCTCAACTTTCACCTCAATCGACAAACTGGCGCGCTGTCTAAGGCTATCGATCGTGGCAGTCGGGGCATCAACTTCGTCATGTCGGCCTTGGTCTTCAATGTCCTGCCCACCATCTTTGAAGTGTCCATGGTCGCTAGTATCTTGGTAAGATTATTTTATTTAATCCCGGGAGGACCATATGCTTTCATTAGTTTATTCAAGTACATTGGAGTTTGTAATTGATGATTAATGTTAAGAACGGGGTGTTACTTATTACTAAAGCGGGGTGGGGCTTTGGTTTCCCGGGCGTTTCCGCATCCTCCTCAGCTCCCCGCCATGGAGTGGCTTCGGTCACCCAGGCTTTTATTGTGGTCGGCAGGGAGGGTTCTGTGGGGGCGCTCGGTTATGGCCTTGGCCTTGCTCAGGGCCTTGGGGCTGTTCGGCCAGGCAGTCTGGGGAACAACAACAACAACAACTAAAGCGTTATTTCCACATAGCGATTTTGATAGGTTCTTTTGTCTTTGTATTCTGTTATCCCTGTTTTGGTTTGTTTATTTTGCAAGTTTTTCATTATATATTATTATTTTACTATACCCTTTTCATTTTAGGTAAGCCAGAAATCCTAACTCATAACCTCCGTAGCTCATAAATGGTTCGAGTAATCAAGCTATTAAATGATAAAACTTGCAAAATAAACAAACCAAAACTGGGACGACACAAGATAAATGCAAACGAACAAAGCAAAATTCCAAATGGTTAGTCCAGGAATCATGAACCCTAGCCTCTATAACTCAAAAAGGGCTAGAGCAAATCGGCTGTAAACTTGCACACCTATTCCCTGTCTGACCTTATTTTCTTCTATTTTATTATTATTATTATTATTATTATTATTTTTATTTTTATTATTATTTTATTTTTATTTATTTTTTTTTTTTCCCCTTGGGGGTGGCCGACTCAAGACAGAGCAAGAACAGGAAAACACAAAACACAAGACAAAACAGCGAACAAACACAGACAAAACACAAAATACACACACATCTAGGTCACCCAGGAGAATACCCAGAGACCAGGGTCACCAAGGTCGCTCCAGCACTCCCCCGGCCCCCGACCACCCGGAGAGGCTCCGATTTCGGCAGGCAGACATGCAGCGGCGCCAAAGCCACAAGCCCGCCCACCACACTTCCAGGCGCACCCTTCATATTAATCGTCTCCCCGGGCCAGGCGCCTGAAGGACTATTATCTAGTCCAACTTGCGCCCGACCCCTTCCCCCAAATGACCACGTGTTCACTCAACTATTCACAAGCATTCTCCATTCATTCCTGTTTATTACCACTTCCTTTGCCTGATCTATAGTCATTCCTCTATCATCCAAAGCTTGTTAATTCTACCATTTGGAAAGAATCGACTAGTAAATTGGCGTGGAGAATTACAGCCTGTTTGCTCTAGCCCTTTCTGAGTTGCACTAGGTTATACTTAAAGCTTTCTGGCCTATTCATTATAAACAGACTATAGTAATATGTAAAATCAGTTTGACACAAGTCCTTTCCCCACAACACTGGTCTAGCAGTTCATGAGGTCAACTTTTTAATAATTATGTCGTGTCAGTTAAGGGGAGGTATATTTTGTCTTGACTTTTGTATGTATAATTATACTCAGGCACATACCCCACTGCTGGGGGTGGCCGACTCGAGACAGAGCCCGAACAGAAACAACATTTAAAGTTTCCATTCTCAGGGTCCGGGACCACTTTCACGTTCCCTCGCCCCTTTCTCTGTCTCGTTGAGTAGGAGAATTTGACAAGGGAGGAGGATTCCTAGCCCCCTGCCGGCTTAAATTTGTTTGGTTGTATAGTCCATTCATTATTGGTAGGCCAAACATCTTAACCACAGCCTCTACAGTATAACTCATAAACGACAATAGTAATTCAGCTACTTTCTTCACCATTTAGGAAGGGTCAGCCAGGAATGTACAGCCCATATACTCAAGCGCTTTACCAGTTACAGAGGTTAGGGATCATGATTTCTGGCCTACCTATAATGAATGGACTATAGTGCTGTGTGGATGTGTAAGTAATTAATATGTTTTTCAAGTGGTTTTGAATAGTGTTCCATTTGACACCCTAAACCAGTGTCACATAAGCTCTTTTCCCGGCAATTTTCGATGAGCATTTTTTTTTTATTGAAATTGGAAACTAGATCGAAGGTAGATTATGTTAGGTATTTTATTTCATACGGAACTTAAATTTTGAAGCTGCCAGACTACAATTGCACGGAAAAATTGCTAGTGTGACAGCGCCTAAACCCAAGTGTTCTGTGGTTGGGGTGTGTCTAGGGTGCACTGCTGTCATTTTCCAGCAGTGTGTTTTTTAGTTTATCCCCTAGAGAAACAGAAACACCTACCCAGACACCCAACCCTTGCGGGGCTGTTTGACCAGGCAGCTTAGGGAACAACAACAACAACAACAACAACAACCTATCCAGACTTCCTTCAAACTAAAAGATAATGCCCACCCACACCCCCTTCAAGCCTAAGTTGTACATTTTTCAATAGAAATATTTCCCGGTTGAAGGCCGATTCCTTCTAAATTTCAGGCTTGCTATTGCTCTCCCAGAATGAAATCGATGCCTGAATAGGGTGAAGCGTCTTATCATCACCAAACTAATAGGGGCGAAACAGGGGAGGCCCCAAAAATGTCTTGAGGAGAAACTTGGTTCAAATTAATGTTAAATTTTTGTGTTATAAATGCTTTATGTTTTTTGTTTTAAAATTTCATAATATTGTTTTGGTAAATCTTCAATGCAGTATGTTATTTCCAAATAGTAATGATTATAGCCGAGTTTTTTATAAAACAATTTTTTTTCTTTGTATTGTGCAGTTTCTTAGTTCATTTGTCGTTATATTGTGTCATCCCTGTTTTGGTTTGTTTATTTTGCAAGTTATAGATTTTAATTAAAAAACTTGTTTATTGCAGGCGTACAAGTGTGGTTGGGAGTTTGCTGGTGTGACGGTTGGCACAGTGGCGGGGTACGCAGCGTTCACTTTGGGTATAACACAGTGGCGGACCAAGTACAGGGTGGAGATGAACAAAGCAGAGAATGAGGCCGGTAACAGAGCCATTGACTCACTTATCAACTACGAAACTGTTAAGGTCAGTGCTGGTTTAATGTTTTTTGTGTGTATGTATGCTTCAAATTCGAACAGCTAGGAAGCTTTCACAAACGAGACAGAACAACATTTTGAAACCCTAAACAGCGCACCCATCACTAACATCAACAAAGCTGTCCACACATTCAACACAACTATCCAAAACACTGACAAGAAACACATTTCAAGAGGTAACAGAAAAAGACACAACCCTTACTTCTCACCCGAAATTCAAAACCTCATCAGACAACGCGACACACTGAAACACTCCCAGCTCAACACACACAGGACATCACACAACAAATCCAAGCACTCAACTCACAGATAAACAACAAAATACAAGAACAACAAACACTAAATTGGAATAACTACCTAGAAACATTTAATCACAAAACAGACCCCAAAAAACTCTACAAAACACTAAACAGCATCACACTTTCCAACAGAAACATAACACAATCACAACTACAGACTCTACCCCTTCATATCTTAATAAATAAAGGTCAATGTTTGTCTGTCTGTTTGTCAGTTACCCGACCTTTGTTACTAAACTCCTCCCACAGTTTTGGTGCCAGGTGGGAGTGTGGGGCACCGTTGGAAAGCCCAGGCTTTGGAGATGGTTTTAGGCGAGTTTAATGGAAACAAAATACAAACATGCACAACACAAAAAGGTGGCTAGCCAACTTCCTAGCAGGTTGATATGCACACATATCTTTTGCCGGTCAGTCATCTAGCATCAGAAACTTCCCAAACGGAGTCCCGCAAGGATCCGTCCTGTCACCCGCACTCTTCAATCCGTACATGCAATGGATGATACAAATACACCCCATACACCCCAAATAAACGTAGCCTCCTATGCAGACGACATAACACTCACATGCACACACCAAAACCCAGACAGAGCAACACTTCTCCTTCAACCCTATCTCAACACACTACATGACTGGTGCACTACAAACAGACTCAAGTTTCCCCCCCCCCCCCTCCAGCCAAATCCACCGCAACCCTCCTCACAAGCTGGACAGCCGAACACAAATACACCCCGCAACTCACCATAAACAACGCACCCCTAACACACACACACTCACCCAAAATCCTAGGAGTAACATATGATACTCTAATGACATTCAAACAACATACCACAAACATAAACAAATATACTGACACCCAGACTTAACACCCTCAGGTCACTTGCCCACACAAAATTTGGACACAACAAATAAACCACTACCACAGTTTACAAACAATACATAAGATCAGTGATGGAATATGCAAGCCCTGCCTGGGCTTCTAACCTAGTTGAAACACATCACAAGATCTTACAGACTATTCAAATTAAAGCCCTAAAAATCATCACAGGCTGCACAGCTACTACACCTGCAGATCACCTACATCAAGAAACCAAAGTCCTCAAAGTCAAAGACCATATGGACATGAGAGGCACTCAATTCCTGGCTGCAGCCTCCACAAACCAACACCACCCACTACACTACTGTACATAGCAACACACCCACAGATACCAAGAAATATCAAAACAACACCCAGCACACGGTATCACACACAAATACTGTCTTCTCTCCCTCCCTGCCCACCCCAAACCGGCTTCCTGAAGCACATCCATACTCATATCTTACGCCGTTCCATCCAATTACAGTACTCATAGACAACACGCAGCTACAGGCACGACCTCCCGAAATCCATCCTTCTGAATCCTCCCTTCCTTGCGAGGACAGAGTCCACCTGGCCAGGCTGAGATGTGGGCACCATCCAGCTCTTCTGAGCTATCAGAAGAGACTGGATGTCTCCGTCGACGACACCTGCCCGGAATGTAACACAGCACCCCATACCATTGGGCACATCCTAGAAGACTGCATTTCACACAATCACTCATGCCAACAACATAATCTACACTCCTTGACAGCTCTGTTGGAAAGCCCGACCGTGGCCAGGCCTTCTTTAGGGACTGGGGCTGTTCGGCCAGGCAGTTTAGGGAACAACAACAACAACAACCAATATTAGCAACAGTGATGACATGATTGGGTAGTGTTATGGCAAGACTTTATTGTACTGTAATACAGTAAAAGGACTGTAACCACACTGGCTGCAAGATCAGTTTGTACTACCTGATCCCACGTCTTTCTTGGTCTACCTTTCCTTGCGACTCCTTCCACGTTCATAGACTTGCTTTTCTTAACCCAATTGTTGTCATCTATCCTTTCCAAATGTCCATACCATTTAAGCCTGCTCCTACACATCTCAGTAACTTTACTTTTAATTATGGTAATAAAATGACCAACATTATATTGTAAAACTTGCAAAATAAACAAACCAAAACAGGAATGACACACTATAAAGACAAGAACTTATCAAAATCACTAAGTGGAAATAACGCTGTAGCAAAATAAATTTTTGAAATATAAGGACACAAAACCACACAGAATGTACAGTTCAGTACATCACTATATGAGTAAGTGAATTTGTTTCACAAGCAAATTAGTCGCACATATATTAATGTACTGTACTCTCGTCATGTTCAAGGAATTAGTCAGTTTGGGAAGTTCAGGACGTTCTGGTAAATTCTTATAAATTCTATGAATAAAAAAAATATAATTTATGTCAACATTTTCTATTCAAACAAATTTGCAATTACATTTCAGTATTTCAACAACGAGTCTTACGAAGCTGGTCGCTACGACAAGTTCAACAAACTGTACGAGGTTGCCTCACTGAAGACCTCCACCTCCCTGGCACTCCTTAACTTTGGCCAACAGGCAATCTTCAGTCTGGGGCTTACTGCCATCATGGTCCTCGCTACTAAGGAAATTATGGCTGGTAGGGAGGGCAATGGTCATTCTTTTTACAGTCCATATTTTTATTTAGAGTCCATATTTTTTAACCCCTTCTGTACCAGCAATGCCGTTTTAACTTTATTTTGGCTACTATTAGACACTTTGATTCAGTTTAGAAAGGGCCTCCAACAAGTAACAAGCTTCAAACTATCTCACTTAACCATTTTTACTACCACAGAACCTTGTTAAACCGCACAAAATCGCCTTTACATAGCTAGAATAAAATGAAAAAGGCGTCTCTGGTACAAAAGGGGTTATGCAGGTGAATTCGTACTTGGTCACATTGATCTATATAATTCTACTTCAAACTGATTGGCTGATGGTATTGTGTCAGAATAACATCCTTCTGTTGTAAAAAAAAAAAAATATGAAAAAAAAAAAAAAAAAAAAAAAAAAAAATAATAATAATAATAAAAATAATAATATATACAGTACCACACAGTATTGTCAACCGATCAGCTCCAATTCTGTAGCTCAAATTAACCAAGTGCTAATTCACCAGGTTAAAACAAATGGACTATACTGTAGTTTTCTCTGTTTGGCTGATATTTACATTGTGATTATTGTTTGGTTTTCTGATAAGTTTTCCAGTTTCTATTATTAATGTACAGTCGCGCTAATAAGTGATGTCTCGGCACCAAGTATGTTTTAGGTCAATAATTGGTATCGGCAATATCTAAGCTTTAATTCTTCATGTCGAGTGAAATACACAAACATTTTCCTACACTTACCCACCCTATTCAACACCTGACAGACATTACTACAGCACAGAGCAAGCCAAACATAATGACAGCTGGGACATGACTTATTAGCGCGACCGTACTTACATCTGATAATTGACCACTTACGAGTTTCAGGCTATAAGGAAGTTAGAGCCGTAAACATAACTATTACATAGAAATTTAATAATAATTTAGGTTACTGATGGATAGAAAGTACAGTATGTTGAATTGTGTTTTAAGTATTTATACATGTACTACAGCCATATTCTAGTTTATAAATCGTTATTTCCACATAGCGATTTTGATAAGTCCTTTTGCCTTTATCTTTTGTCGTCCCAGTTTTGGTTTGTTTAGTTTGCAAGTTTTACATTTTAGCCTAATATCGATGTCTACAGCTCCAACTTCCTTATAGAATGAAACTCGTGGTCAATTGTCAATTATCTATCTATCTAATCAGACACATTCCCCCATTTTTTATTTTTATTTTTGTCTCCAAGCTATCCAGTATAATAATATGTTTATGTTTGTTTGTAGGGAACCTGACAGTAGGAGACCTGGTGATGGTGAACGGTTTATTGTTCCAACTATCACTACCACTGAACTTCCTGGGGTCAGTGTATAGGGAAGTACGACAGGCCCTCATAGACATGAACACCATGTTTACACTCTTGAACCAACCCCCGGCTATTAATGTAAGTATATCAAGATAGATAAAAGATTGAGAAATTACTATAGATCGGGCAAGAGAAGTTGTAATAAATTGGAATTAATGGAGAATGCTTGTGAATATATGAGTGATAATGCGGTCGTTGGGAGAGTGGTCAGGCGCCAGTTGGACTAATATATACTGTACATTAATGATGATAACAAATATACTATATCATTACCTCCCTCTCACTCCCTCAACCCCCACTCTTAGTAATATATACTGTACATTAATGATGATAACAAATATACTATTTCGTTGTTTCCACATAGCGATTTTGATAATTTAATTTGACTTTATATTGTCCTTGTCCCAATTTTGGTTTGTTTAGTTTGCAAGTTTTACATTTTAATTTCATTAATTAGGTTTATTTGTAAGTTAATTGGTGGGTTGGTGATGATATGAATTTATTCAGGTTCAGGAGTATTTCCTCGAGAGGCCTTCCCTAGTGGTTAAGTGCCCCATCAATTAACCCTTCCATTCATATAATCATTAGGCTATCAGAGTGCAGTTGGGTGTATGGACATGCTAAGATTAATATGCAGTATTCGATAATGCATAATATATCGTAGGCTGGTGCATAAACCTTTAACTGTCTTGATAGCGTAATGCTTAGTGCGCAGAATTTTGGTGTGAGTATCCTAGGTTTGAATCCATGGAGTACCACATGTATCCATTGTTTCATTAACTTCATTTTGGTGTGAGTATCCTAGGTTTGAATCCATGGAGTACCACAAGTATCCATTGTTTCATTAATTTCATTAAATATGTTTATTTGTAAGTTAATTTTGGTGGATTGGTGATGATAGAATTAATAGCTCTACCATTTCTCTTTGTTGTCAGAATGTGCCTGATGCCCCTCCTCTCCTAGTGAGTCCAGAGACAGCCAGTATAACATTCAACAATGTGTGTTTCTCCTACACTGCCAACAACCATATTCTCAACAACCTCTCCTTTACTGTTCTGGCCGGAAAGAAAATTGCTATCGTCGGTGGATCAGGTTCAGGGTAAATATTATTGACACAATTATATTATACAGTTTAAGTAACACCCCGTTCTTAACATTAATCATCAATTACAAACCCCAATGTACTTTAATAAAATAATGAAAGCATATGGTCCTCCTGGGATTAGAACTCTGGACACCACACCCAGAACATAAGCATCTAAACCATTACACCACCAACACAGTATACAACACAGTATAGCGTATACAACACAACACAGTATAGCGTATTTTGGTAAGTCACTGAGGAGCCAACAGAATTTTGTGTTGAATTTTGTTTGCTTGTTGTTTGGTGTAATCATACAGTTTCAAAGTGATTTTCACTTTTTGTTTGACAAATTAAAAAGCAATGAAAAGATTCTGGATGACCAACCAAGTTTCACTTTTAGTAAGCTAATGTACGGTACTGATATGCATTTTTATATCTGCCCCAGGGTAAAGACCATTTTTATATCTGCCCCAGGGTAAAGACCATTATTATATCTGCCCCAGGGTAAAGACCATTTTCTAAGGGAAAGTGAGGCAGTTAATGAGTATACCTGTAGTAATAAGAACACTTCCACACATGTAGCTCCTGTTTATATACTCCTAGCCGGACTCCAACCTCCGTCATTCAGAACGAGTGTCCAAGCTTTAATCCACTATACCATGGCGTGAAAAGGTTAAGTTTCCTTTATCATGCCGTGGTGTAGTGGATTGAAGCTTGGACACTTGTTCTAACTGTCGGAGGTTCGAGCCTGACTGGGAGTATCTAAACATTTATTAGCTCACATGTATCTGCGAGATATACTTGATACGTAGCTCCTGTGTATCATTAGATGGGACTAAAAGGGGTGGATGGAGGGAGCTTGTTTACCCTTGGTAGGCAACTAATCTAACGGAGGGAATATACTGAACAATAACTACTTCTTTGCATAATAATTATTGTTTGAAATGAACTTCAAATTATAAATTTTTCCTAAATATAAATTAATACAGTAATTTGTGAATTAATAATTGCGTCTTTGTGATCCAACAGGAAGTCAACCATAGTGCGACTGTTGTTCCGGTTCTTTGAGGCCGAGTCTGGCAGTATTACTATCAATGGTCAAGACATTACCAGAGTAGATATGGAGTCTCTGAGAAGGGCCATCGCAGTCGTACCTCAAGTGAGTTACTCTTTATTTCTGTACTGTAGTGGCCAATACAGTTGCTGTAATTGACAGTAAGGGGGTGAGAGTTTACATTAGCTAGCTTTACTAGCCAGTAATTAATTTCCTTTAGCTTTTTTTTTATTAATGATACCACTTTTGTGTCAGAGGATCATTTATGGGAATCCTACAGAAGCTTTATAAGATACACGTTCTTGCATTTTTACATAAAACTACATGCATTACACATTCCACACTAACTTGACTAAATTCATATTTCTTATTTTGGCATTGTCGGTGGTTCAATGTCTCTGTAGCGGTTAACCAGTGGTGCCGCTCTTCAGAACACTTCTGTGCCCTGGCCCCTGTATGTTACCGGCCAGAACCCCCCCGGCGGTGAAAAACAGCAAAACAGTGGTGGAAATGCTGTCCAGGTGAAGGGCTGTAATGGGTGTTTGATCTGTTTGCTCCTTTGGTGCCAACATTTGTCCTTAGTCCATGTAGCCTAGTGGAAATAGCACTGTGGATTGGGTGAGTCTGGGCACAGGGGCTTAGAATTGGTTTCTGCCGTTGACATCCTTTTTGAGGAGCTTCCTGAGTAAGCAAGGTGTCAAATATTTGTTATTTCCTACAGACTAATAAGCTTACCACATTCAGTATATGAATGCTGAAGTGTCTTGGTGAGTTGTTCTCTGGAGGACAGGCTAAGAAAAAAAATGGTTTGGTCCAGGGAACTGGTTCAGTCTTTAAGCTGCATACTATACATAGGATAGAGAAAGTTAACGAGCTTTTTCTATAGATTGTCCAAATACTCAACACATACTAAATGTTTTACCTCTCTTCTTAGGATTGTGTACTATTCCACGACACGATAGAATACAACCTTCACTACGGAGACTTCACCAAGGACCATAGCTGTGTGGAAGATGTGGCCCGTATGGCTGAACTACATGACAGTATTGTATCATGGCCGGCGGGATACAAGACTCAGGTAGGTGTTCGGTGTTTTTGTTGTCGTTCCCTAAGCTGCCTGGCCGAACAGACCCGTGGTAGGTGTTCGGTGTTTTTGTTGTCGTTCCCTAAGCTGCCTTGCCGAACAGACCCGTGGTAGGTGTTTTGTTGTTTTTGTTGTCGTTCCCTAAGCTGCCTGGCCGAACAGCTCCGTGGTAGGTGTTTTGTTGTTTTTGTTGTCGTTCCCTAAGCTGCCTGGCCGAACAGACCCGTGGTAGGTGTTTGGTGTTGGTGCTGTATTGGAGTGACACAACAAGCTCTGGTCATTATATGCTGAGTGGTTAAGGGAGCCCACCTCGCTTTTTTTTTTATCTTTCTCTCCCTCTCTCTCTTTGGCTTGTATCCATTCGGCCCCATTCAGCCTACTGTTTTAAGATGTTTACCCCCATCCAGGTGTCAATATTTTTGTTTTGACAGCAAGCTTAGGTGGATAAAGAGAAGTACTTGTGTTAGTACGGTCATGTGCAGAGAATGGATGAGGACAGAATGCCCAAAGATATACTTAGAAGTCAAGTTAGAGGAACAGCTGGTAATGGAAGACCACCTATGGTATGGGAGAAGAAATAGAACAAATTATTGAAGATAAACTGGGTCTCTGGGTCTTCTCGTGGGTGACCTAGATGTGTGTGTGTTTGGTGTTTTGTTTTGGTGTTTTATTGTTGTATTCTGTTGTCCCTGTTCAGGCTCTTGTCTCGAGTCGGCCACCCACAGCTGAAAACACTATATAAATATACTATAATGGGGTATGTGCCAGAGTATATAGATAGATAGATAGATAGATAGAAGATAAACTTAGATTTGTGGCACGGGAAAAGGGAGCATTTGAGAATAAATTACGCTGGAGGCATTTCTGTCATGGCCATCCTTTACCTGGGGTTTCCCAGGTGTCAAATATAATGCTAATTATTATTTATTTCCTTGTGTTCTTGCTTTCCTTACATTTGCAAGATGACTCATAGTTTGGAAGCATAACCCTTTGGACTCGGTGGTCTAGTTAAACTATTTTTTACTACCAATTACTTGCTAGCATCCAAGATTGGAAGCCAAAGCGTCACATTTTTTCCTTTGCCCCTCAACTTTCCCTTCATAATTGCTGGTGGGGCTTTGGTTTCCCGGGCGTTTCCGCACCCTCCTCAGCTCCCCGCCATGGAGTGGCTTCGGTCACCCAGGCTTTATTGTGGTCGGCAGGGAGGGTTCTGTGGGGGCACTCAGTTATGGCCTTGGCCTTACTCGAGGCCTTGGGGCTGTTCGGCCAGGCAGCTTGGGGAACAACAACAACAACAACAACATTTAGATGTTGGTGTAAAAAGGAAAGAGGCTTCATGCTAACTTTAATTTGACAGTACGGTTGATGACATATTTGACAGTACAGTTGATGACATATTTGACAGTACAGTTGATGACATATTTGACAGTACAGTTGATGACATATTTATTGTAATTATTTTGTAGTACTGTACTGGTATTTATTTGGTTCGAATCCATGGAGTACCACATGTATTCATTGTTTCATTAACCCTTTCACACATTTATGACACAGAGGTTGCCAGATTAGCAATAAGAAATAGAGTGCTCTCACTCTTATAATTACCTCTCCAAAATTAGTTTTCTGCCCACAGCTAACTCAAAGACAACTGCAGAGGTTGAAGTAACTAAACTAAAGGTAACTAAATACCCCTGATGGTAACAAAGGCTTTAAAGTATCCCCAATAGGCTCAAAATTGCGTCGTATGTTGGAGAGGGTTCTCTTTAAAAAAAAAAAAAAAAAAAAAATTAGGCTTATTTGCAAGTTAATTGGTCAGTTGGTGATGATATGAATTTAATTGTATGTGTTAATTACTATTGTTTCCCAAGGTTGGAGAGCGAGGACTGAAGTTGTCTGGTGGAGAGAAACAACGTGTGGCCATCGCTAGAGCTATACTGAAGGATGCACCAATATTGATCTTTGACGAGGCTACTTCATCACTTGACTCTCTCACTGAACAGGTAGGCAGTCACTCAACATTGTAGGATATAATAATGTAAAGAAACCAAAACTGGGACGACACAATATAAAGTCAAAAGAACTTATCAAAATCGCGCTATGTGGAAATAACGCTTAAGGGGGGTGACCTGTTTTTGTTCTGTCCTTTTCTATCTTTCTCTGGCTTGTATCCATTTGGCCCCATCTAGCCTACTGTTTTAAGACGTTTATCCCCATCCAGGTGTCAATTTTTTACTGGTGAGCGGTAGCAAGCCAGCATAATTTTTATTTTTGTTTGACAGCAGGCTAAATTTGTAAAAATTTTGCGGCGAAGCCGGATTTCTTCATATAATGCTGGCTCGCTATCGCTCGCCAGGAAGAAATCTACACCTAGATGGGAACAAATGTCTTAAAGTAGTTGGCTGAATGGGGCCGAATGGATACAAGCCAGAGAAAGAGAGAAAAGGACACAAATAACAAAAAGCAGGTCACCCCCCTTAAATCAAATACAAAACAAAATTGACATATAGAAACACAAAACCACCCACTACCATCACCACTACCACCACTACCACCACCACTACCACCACTACCATCACCACTACCATCACTACCATCACTACCACCACCACTACCACTACATGAGCAAGTTAATCTCTTTCCCAAGCAAACTAATCGCACATACAACAATGCACTAGCGTCACGGTCAAAGAATTACAGTCAATTTGGGAAGCAAACTTGTGAATCATATGAGTCATTTTCAAGTACAGAAAGGTTAAATATACTGTATTATTTCCACATACGGTAGTGATTTTGATAAGTTCTTTTGTCCTTAAACTGTGTGGTTCCTGATTTGGTTTGTATGTTATGTCGAGTTTTACATTTTAACACTTTCACGCTTATGACGCGATTTTGAACCTATTAGGGATACTTTAAAGCCTTTGTTACCATCAGGGGTATTTAGAAACCTTTAGTTTAGTTACTTCAACCTCTGCAGTTGTCTTTGAGTTAGCTGTGGGCAGAAAACTAATTTTGGAGAGGTAATTATAAGAGTGAGAGAACTCTATTTAGTATTGCTAATCTGTCAACCTCTGCATCATAAAAGCGTGAAAGGGTTAATTTAATTGAACTTATTGCAAACTTTCAATTTAGTGTTCAGGAAGTACCAATATTGAGGAAAAACTGCCACGTAGTGGAAGGGGCAATGTGGCACGGGCAAAGGAGGCATGTCTTGACAAAGTAGTCTGGAGACGTTTTTGTCATGGCCATCCTTTAGCGGGGGTTTCCCAGGGGGAAACGAGGCCTTTTTTTACCCTTGAATCTGGGTGAAATTATAAAATTATAAGATGACCTCCTTGGATGGTACGGACTCGTGTGATTTAGGGATCTGGCCCATCCACTAATAAAGGGTTCCCAATTATACAGTATGTAAGGCATAAGCAATAATAATGAAGATGTGTTGTGGTGTTTGAGGTTTATGTACCGGGTATGTACCGGGTATGTACCGGGTATGTGTACAGTATTATACTCAGGCACATACCCCATAGCTGGGGGTGGCCGACTCCAGACAGAAACCAAACAGGAACAACACAACATTAAAAAAAAAAAAAAAAAAAAAAAAAATCACACACAACTAAGTCGATCAGGAGAAAAAGAGGTTTATACTGTCATTATATTGTTAAGTTTTTAGTTTTAGTTTAAAGAGGTTTATACTGTCATTATATTGTTAAGTTTTTAGTTTTAGTTTAAAGACCATTTCGTCCACCAGAGAAAGTGGTTGTACTGTAGTCTCACGTCCTAAATGGCGGCTTTCCAGGCGGCTCTGTCAAGGGCTACCTCTGTTGTCAAGTTCTTTATTTTGAGATCGGACCGGAGTACCTGATCCCACGTCATTCTAGGTCTACCCCTAGTGAACTTGATAGGAAAGCTGCAAGTAACTGTTTGGAATTAGGCCATCAGCTGATCAAAGTGCGAAACATGAAACTACTTTTGCAACTGCTACCAATAATTTATCTTGTGTATTTATTGCAGAGTATCATGGGAGCTCTCCGCCACGCTACAGCCGGACGAACCAGTATATGCATCGCTCACAGACTGTCCACGGTGGTTGACGCGGACCAGATCTTGGTGTTGGATGAAGGTAAACTAGCTGAGCAAGGCACACACTACGACCTACTGGCTGCAGGGGGATACTATACTAAGCTATGGAACGCTCAACACCATGTATAGTAAAACTCATAAAACACTTTTAGTTTTTATTATCATTATAGTGAAACCCCAATCTTTCAGACTGACCAAGGCAGTGGTGACTGGTGAGGTGTTGGAATTAATTTGTAAAACTTACAAAACAAAATAAACAAACCAAAACTGGGACGACACAATATAAATTCATATTTGTTATCACCAAACCACCAATTAATTTACAAATAAACCTAACTAAATGAAATCAATGAAAGTAATGAATACATAATTAAGGTACTCCAAGGACTCGAACCTACAGTAGGAAAACAAAATATACAAATACAGCAAACCCTCGCTATCTCGGACTAATTGATGGGAGACCCAGTCCGAAACTCAACATGTACAGTATATTTTAGTTTTACAATATGTATTGTACAGTAGGCTACATTACACTTACCCCTTCATTGCTCTTGTCTGTAGTCTTGATGTCCCCCCCCCTCCCCTCTCCCTCCTCCCCAACACTGCATTAATTACTGCAGCATCCCCTTTTCACCCCCCACCTCCACCTCACTCCCATTCTCGCTGTTCTTCTCCACCTCACTGTTCTGCACCTCAATGTCCTTCTCCACCTCACTGTCCTCCACCTCTCTGTTCTTCTCCACCTCACTGTCCTCACTGTCTAGGTCCTTCAACATCTGAAGCTTAGTTTCGAGTAAAATAGAGGTCACCTTACACTTAGGCTTATCCTTGGGAGGCATGACGAACTTGATAAATACCCGCATCTATGTGTAACACAACAGAGCTTGGTGCGGACTGACGCTCCTAACTCCGACGCTTGGGCCCCGGATGTTGATGGCGTCGGATGTCCCTTCCGTTTGTCGGATATTCACCCTTATTGTCCGGTGACGTGAACGCGTCATCCGTCTGTTGAACACTGTCGGAACGATGACGGAAATGTCCGGAATACGGAAGTACGTGTCCGGGAGACCGTCACCGATCCGGCTAGTACGGGTTTCCGACAATTAGAGGTCCAAAATAGCAAGGGGTTACTGTATATACTCCGGAGCGGATACTGTACCGATCCCAAAAGTTACAGGGTTCTGGAAGCCTTGAGGCCTGAAAGGGAGGGGATTTAGTTTAATAGCTAGGGGGAAGGTTTGAGATTGTACAACAACCATTTTCAACATTGAGATGCCAAACCACTTATATACTCAGGCCCAATCCCCATTTTTTTTGGGGGGGGGGGGTGAACTCGGGACAGAGCCCTAATAGGGACACCACAACAGAAAACAATGAACTCGCAAAATACAAATTCACACACATCTAGGTCATCCAGGAGAAGACCCAGAGACCAGGGTCACCAAGGTCCCTCCAGCACTCCCCCACTTACATTTTTATATACTGTAATACAGTTAGGCTGCCATCTGTATAAATGCTCTAGTGTAAAGTAGAGATCGTGTAGTAAGCGAGATTGGCCATTTTATCTTTGGACGCCATTTCGGTCCCTCAATTTTATTTTGCTAAAGCGTTATTTCCACTCAGTGGTTTTGATAAGCTCTTTTGTCTTTATATTGTGTCGTTGAAATTTTGTATTTATTAACCCGTACAGCCCCAGCGACGCGTCTGACGCGTCGCCGATGTATGTAACGCACAGCCCCAGAGACGCGCCTGACGCGTCACCCTAATTGCGCCGACCGTAACCTCAGGTGTAGCCACTCAAGAGGGCTCAGATTTGTATGGGAACTGTGTACGTATCCCACGCAACCGTGCCGATCTCAACCGTTGAAAACTCTCAAAGTCCACGTGCGTGCGCGCGAGCGCGCAATAACCTGTTTTTTTTGGGATAATTGCCTTCAATTTTTTACTCTTGTAAAATCCGTTTTCGGGGGCTCTGTAGGACCATTTTTTGAGCGTTTTTTCGTGGTTTTTCCTTCATTCCTAACCCATTCGCTATTGTTTCTGGAATAAAAAAAAAAAATGAAAACCGGCCGGGTTCTGGTGCGCAAACATTACAAAACTAGCCGGGGCTCCACGGGTTAATATGTAAAACTAAGCAAACCAAAACTGGGACAAAGACAATATAAAGTCAAATTAACTTTTCAAAATCGCCATTAGGAACGACCTCTGGGAATCAAGGGGTATAAACTTAATTAATCCTCACAGATTTCTAAATTGAATAAAACTATCTAATGGGAACTTGAATTAAGCCAAAAATAGCCATCATCTGATTGAAAGGGTAAGTGACGCCATTTAGTGAGTTTGGAAATCAGATTAGGACACTTACCGGTATTTGTAATTAAAAGTTGTATAATATGTTTATGTATATTGTGATTATATATACAGTATACAGTTGTGGCCAAGAATACCTGTCCTCTCTCGTGTATCATTATATTTTTTCACCAACCAACTTTACTTCTAAACTCAATTAACAAAATCAACAAATACATGTGGCACTCCAAGGACTCTAACCTAGGATACTTACATCAAAATTCCGCACATTTATGCATTATGCTATCAAGACAGATTGCCTGAAACTCAGTGATTTTATTTAACATGACATCCATGCCGTTTACATGACATCCATGCCGTTTACATGACATCCATGCCGTTTACTGCTCGATTTGATTCAGTACTTCAAATGCAGCAACTGGAAGGTGCATTCTTAATTGAAATTAATAATCAAAGTATAGTTTAGCTCAACAATCAGGTTTCATAGCATTTTTGTTTCTTTCTGAGAATGACCTCTATAAACGCAACCATTCGTGATGACTTTGATTAAGTTAACATCCTCCATTGAAAACATTGTTATCAACTTGATTGCTTAGTTTAAGTTAACACACCATAGTTGTATGTATGTACTGTACAGTATATACTCACGCACATACCCCATAGCTGGGGGTGGCCGTAGTTAACCCTTTCACGTACAGTACACGATTCAAGCCTATTCTGGGATACTTAGAAGCCTTTGTGACCTCTGCAATTATCTTTAAGTGAGCTGTGGGCATAAACCTAATTTTGGAGAGGTAATTATAAGATTCAGAGAACTCTTATTTCTGATTGCTAATCGGCAAACCCTGCGTCCACACGTGCGTGAAAGGGTTACTTATAATTTGTGCGTGAAAGGGTTACTTATAATTTGTGCGTGAAAGGGTTACTTATAATTTAAGTTGAAAATGTGCCACTGGGCTGCCTGAAGCATCACCCTGCAGGACATGTCAGGAATATCTATGCAATATTTTTTAGAAGAATTATGAGACAGTAATGCAGTATCTTAGGATACAGTGATGTCATTTACAGTAGGCTACATATATAATTTTAAGGACCGAGTGCTCCAGATGAGGTGCAGTTTTAGTCTCATGTCCTTTGGCAGCATTCCAGGCAGCCTTATTCAAGGCTGCCCCACTTGTCAGGTGTTTAGTTTCAAGAGCATATTGCACCCAATAGATTGAATTATAAAGTAACCCAATGCACTACAGTATTGTGAAACTGATTAACCACTATGAACAAATTACTGGACAGTATATTTATGGCCATGATTGTTTAGTGTCTAGAACTTAAACTAGGATAAATTGTGATTTACTGATTAGTATAGGATTATTACCGGTACTTATTTATTATTATTTTTTAAAGCAACATTGGAATTTTTAAGCATGCCGATTGGTTTAAATTTAAAATTATTTGTTCTAAATTAGTTATTTAGCAAAATCCTATGTACATGTAAATATTGTGAATATTGTAAAATAAAGTTTTGTGTGAACACTAATTCAATATGCTTTATCCTTGTTAGTTTATAAGTTATCAATTGATAAAAATCCATAACCAAATAAATATAATATATGAAACTTAACTGAAATACAGGGCGGGTGCCCAACCCCGAAAGGAGTTGAAATAGGGGAGGCCGTTAGGCCCCCCCTCCCTCCCACGCAATTTTTTTTTTTTGGGGGGGGGGTTTTCTGCCTTTTTTTTCTTCTGCCCTGGATTTTTTTTTTGGGGGGGGGGGGGTCAGCATTTAAAAATAAAAATGCCTTTTTTTAACCCGGGAACTGCCGGGAGACTTAAGAGTCAGAAAAAAAAAATCAACTTTTGACATCGAAAACAAAATATTTTTTTTATTTTTATTTTTTTATTTTTTTATTTTTGTTTGGCCCCTGGGCCATGCAAAATCTCAGTCCTCTACCTCCCCTCCTTGCCCACTTTCCTCCTCTCCTTCAGTTATCACCTATTTTCCCTGTTATTCCCTTATTCTGAGGTATATTTTCGTGCTAACATTAGAAATCCGGTTGCAGGGTGTGGTCATCACTGATAGCAAGAGAGAGAGAGAGAGTATCGATCGACTGTGTCTCAGTGGCCTTGGTGGAAATTGGCGGGAAAGCAGCTTGCCTCACCCATACATTATACAACTCGCGGGCTATATCTCCGATTTTGACCATCCAAACGCTGTTTTCACTCGTTTTATTATTGTTTCAGGTTAATACCTTTATAATCAACCCATAATAGGCACATATGGATAAGTATTAATGCTATTAATGGTACAATTAATATTTTAGTGACGGAAACACCTCAAATACATGCGCACAGGGAGAGGGTGTCTAATTACCCCCATGCGCACTTCAGAGGTTAATAAAAAAGGGCAACAAAATTGTTTTGGCCTTGTTAAAAATTTGTTTTGTCTTTTTTAATCAAAAAAGGTCAAAATCTAATTTTTGTAATTTTTTAATCCAAATATCACATATTACTCAATATAAATGGCCTGTAACACAAGACATTCCTCTCAAGGCAGATTCCTCTAACACAAGACAGAATCCTTTAACACAAGACAGATTCCTATAATACAAGGCAGATTACATGCCAATAAGACATTTATCGCAGAAAAACCAAAACAATTGCAAGTGAAATTTGGAAATAGAAATCTTGGTAAAATATTTTAGTTACCGCTATAATATCGTTCTCTGTCTGATACACAGTGTAAAAGAAAATGGAGCTGCCAGAGAATATTAGGGTAACAATAATATTTTTTATTATCCTACAAAACGGTCAAGTCCAAAAAATTATAATATCCCTCTAACTTAAAGCAGATTCCTCTAACACAAGTCAGATTCCTCTAACACAAGGCAGATCTCTCTAACACAAGGCTGATTCCTCTCGCACAAAATCCGTACATTGATAACTCGGCTATGGAGTTTTGAAACTTTAAAATAGGCGTATTGGGCCTAAAAATTGGTCAAAATTCAAAAATTCAGGTACCGTTAGAATCGTAATGACAAGACGATTCCATATATACCCATGAAAACTCGAAATTCGAAAGTCGCCCGCCAAGTGCAAACATTTTCCTGGACAAATGGACAGGGGTTTTGGACAAAATATTTTTGATTCTGGGCGAATGGCTGGTCGAAATTGCAATCTACGACCATGTATAGAAGCTGCTCGCCGAGAAAAATCGAATGGCACCAAGTAGAATTCCCTAGGACTTATAGTTTGGGCTACAGAGGACTTTTAAAGTCCAAAAAACGGTCCCCTGAGCCCTCCAGGAAGGCCCGTCAAATACGAAATTCTAAACTAATGGCCCGATTTCAATTCTGTTTGCACCATTCGATTCAGCGTGTCAAACTGCACTTTATGTATAAATTTGAACAACATCCATAAATAGATAACTCGGCTATGGAGCTATGGAGTTTTAAAACTTTAAAATAGGCCTATTGGGCCTAAAAATTGGTCAAAATTCAAAAATTCATATACCGTTGGAATTGTTATGACAAGACGAATCCATATATACCCATGAAAACTCGAAATTCGAAAGTCGTCCGCCAAATGCAAAATATTTCCAGGGATTTTGGAAAAAAGTATTTTTGATTCTGGCCGAATGGCTGGCCGAAATTGCAATCTACGACCATGCATAGAAGCTGCTCGTCGAGAAAAATCGAATGGCACCAAGTAGAATTCCCTAGGACGTATAGTTTGGGCTACAGAGGACTTTTAAAGTCCAAAAACTGGTCATTTGTGCCCTTCTGGGAGGCCAAGTCAAATACGAAATCCTAAACTAATAGTCTGATTTCAATTCTGTTTGCGCCATTCGATTCAGCGTGTCAAAGTGTACAATTGGTATAATTTTGAACAAAATCCATCCATAGATAACTCGGCTATGGAGTTTTTAAACTTTAAAATCGGCCTTTTGTGCCTAAAAAATTGGTCAAAATAAAAAAAAAAAATCATATACCGTTGCAATCGTAACGACGAGACAAATCCATATATATAATATTGACAAGTAAACAAATCGACAAAAATCAACGATTTGCCTGGGCTTAACCTTTAACAAAAGACAGATCCCTCTCACACAAGGAGATAGAAAGCTTGGCAAAATGTTTTAATTACCGCTATAATATCGTTCTCTGTCTGATACAGTGTAAAAGAAAATGGAGCTGCCAGGGATTATTAGGGTAACAATAATATTTTTTATTATCCTCCAAAACGGTCCACGTCCAAAAATGTATGCTATATATATCCCATCTATCTACCTGTCAGGAACTCCCAGCGGACTATCCCTTATTCTTCAACAATACAAAAATCAATCCTTCATCTTCTCTCAATATTCTTGGTGTCTCTTTTTCTTCTGCTCTCAGCTGGAAGGACCATATTACCAGTCTTGCTAAGGCAGCCTCCCAGAAGCTGGGTGTGCTCAATCGCCTTAGGGGCTTCTTGCTCTGTACAGGGGCATAGTGTGTCCTTGTATTGAGTATTGTTCACATGTGTGGGGAGGATCCTCTCACACCGCACTCCTAGACAAAGTTGAAAGGAAGGCCTTTTGTATCATATACTCCCGTCCACTCACCAACTCTCTGCAATCTCCCTCTCTCCACCGCAATGTTGCATCTCTCTCGTTACTATAATAATCAGTGTTCCTTAGAGCTTTCCCAGTGTAGCCTATACCACCTCCTTTACGTAGGACACGTGGTGCCCATCTTGCAACACAATCCCACCCCTACTCTGTACACTCTCCAACCCAAGAGTGAAATGTTACTCTCAAACTTTCTTCTACTCTGGAACTCTCTCCCAGAATCAGTCTTTCCCTCTTCCTATGACTTGGATTGCTTGAAGCTCCGTGTATTCAGGCATTTTGGCCCTGTCACTCTTTCAAGTATGGGGGAGGCACTTACTATAGTCTGCATGTTAAGAGAGAGAGAGAGAGAGACAAGACCACTACAGCCGAGATTCTTCTAACTCACGTTGTGTATAGAAACTCATTTTGAGAATGCAATTATACAGTATTGTATTAACCCGTACAGCCCCAGCGACGCGCCTGACGCGTCGGCGATGTATGTAACGCACAGCCCCAGAGACACGCCTGGCGCGTCATCCTAATTGCACCGACCGTAACCTCAGGTGTAGCCACTCAAGAGGGCTCAGATTTGTATGGGAACTGTGTACGTATCCCACGCAACCGTGCCGATGGTTGAAAACTCTCCACGTGCGTGGAAAAGTCCACGTGCGTGCGCGTGAGCGCGCAATAACCTGTTTTTTGGGGGGTAATTGCCTTCAATTTTTTACTCTTGTAAAATACGTTTTCGGGGGCTCTGTAGGACCATTCTTTAAGCTTTTTGAGCGGTTTTTCATGGTTTTTCCTTCATTCCTAACCCATTCGCTATTGTTTCTGGAATAAAACCATTTTTTGAAAACCGGCCAGGTTCTGGTGAACAAACATTACAAAACTAGCCGGGGCTGGACGGGTTAATACATTCCTAATATATTTTAAATGTTGACCATTGTAAGCATGTGCAATGATTGTTTAACAATAATTTGTAATACAAGATAACAATCGCCGCTAACTACTAACTGCCAGCTAGAGAAGGAAGGTGGGGGAGTTGGGAATAGTTTGGGAGTGGAAGGTGGGGGTAGACTTGGACCAGACTCCCCCCTTCCACCTGCCCAGGGTGGAGTAGGGGAAGGAAGGACCCAACCCTGAGCAACTTTTAGTACGCGTGAGTGTACCTACCCGATAGCACTATCGTTAGTGAGTGCTATTTGTATTTTGTACTATGGTTATTATCTTGTCAAGTTGCAAATTTGATTTTAATAGAACATTTTGGCACTTAATGTAGTTTCTTTATTCATGCAGAGTTTTGTAAAATTTACCAGAACGTCCCCGACTTCCCAAATTGACTAATTCGTTGAACGTGGCTACAGTGCGTAGTTATGTGTGCGATTAGTTTGCTTGGGAACCAGATTAACTTGCGCATGTAATGTACACCCTATGTGGTAGATTGTGTTCTTTTATTTATAAATCATTATTTTACTTAAGCGTTGTTTCCAAATAGCGATTTTGATTGGTTATTTTGTCTTTTTACTGTGTTCGTATATGTTGTTTTGTTTGTTTATTTTCAAGTTTTACATTATAATACTACTTGTGGGGGGTAAATAATATAGTTTCCTCTGACCATTCTCTTTACTCCAACCTGCTTATCACAGTTGAACATTCAGTACCAAGCTGTAAGTAAGCTCTCCGGAGATACACAATTACTCTCACTATACTCTCTTCATTCTAACCCGGCCAGTAATGTCATCACCCTAGCAGCCGATAGCGTGACTCCAAGCTCTATTTCTGGACACCCTTTCAAGATACGAGGAACCATTTACTTTATATTTTTTGGCTCTTATCAGACTATGTTATTCAGGTTAGGAAGGGTATATGGAAGTCAGAGGGTTAATTGAGATACTTTTTACCGTTTTCATTCCCGCAGATCCTTCCTAAGCTGCATAAAACCGTTTAATGATAGCCGGAATAAACTTGTCAAAATGCGCCATTATCCTCAAGGGGTTAAGTATAGAATATGAAAGTACTACATCTCACTTTCGTAATAATAATCACCACAGGTATATGACAATTTAGAGCCAGGTTAAGGTGAACAGAGTACAGGACAAGCACTAACCTATGGAACAGGCACACGATAAACACGATCATCAAATCAAGCACGCCAAGGTGGTTTAATTTCACACACAGTTGCCCACGTAAGTTCTGTTCCTCGTCGTGATCTTCCGTATGAAAGTAAAATTTATGTGAATGAATTGCAAGTTTTTTTTTTTCTTTTGTCTTTATATTGTGTCGTCCCTGTTTTGGTTTGTTTATTTTGCAAGCTTGACATTATAATCATCAGTTGACTAATCAATGAGTTAACCACTGCATAAGAAACTACACTCGGAATTCAGTCATGCGCATTATACTGTATATCCATGTAGATGACGGAGAGGAACAGGACTTATGTGGGCAAAAGTACCTCCAGACTATTTTTAACAATTTTGGGAAGGATCTGTCAGAGTTGAAGGGTTAAGGAGGTGTTTTTCTGGACCCCCTTCTTCCGAGTTAACCTCTTCAGCAACATGACGATTCTTTTAACATTTTGGCTAACATTAGACAATTTTTGTGCAGCTTAAAAGGGTCCTATATTACTCAGATGGTTTATGTAGATAGTATTTACTCCAAGTCCTAGAGGTATGTCATAAGCTATAGAAAATCGTCGCGTCTAATGGTAACCAGAATAAGACTAAGATTACGTCGTCATCCTGAAGAGGTTAAGAGAGCTACAGGGTATCAGAAAACCTGCCCCAAAATCGAACTTGGGTCCCTTCGGTTGTGAGCCTAACACACTAACCATTGTGCCACAGACTTGATCCTAACAGGGTGTCAAACTGGAGCAATTTTGTTTGAAGACTTGAACGAATATGAGAAGCTATACAAGAAAATTAAGCTAAAGTAGCATTGTTTTGGCCATTTTATCCTTTTTCCAAAGAAATTATTTGAGCTATCAACCAGAATACTATTTTTACACATACATACATACATACATACAAGTTAAAAGACCGTTTGTCCACAGAGGACATGTGGTTACAGTCTCACGTCCTAAATGGCAGCTTTCCAGGCGGCCCTGTCAAGGGCTGCCTCTGTTGTCAAGTTCTTTATTTTGAGATCGGACCGGAGTACCCAAGCCCACGTCATTTTAAGTTCACCCCTACGCGCAGTACAATAATAAATAGGCCGTAGCGTGGTTGGTAGAGCACTCGCCTGCAAATCGTGAGGTTTATGATACGTGTCTCGGCCCTGCCAGTGTTGTTGGTGAACGGCGCGGTCTAGCAATCTGTGGCAACTGTTCAAATAAGTCCCTAATCATCAAGGCATCCACCCTAGCCCAGCTCTTGAGCAGGGAGTGCATGGTGGTAAAATAATGCAACCTGCATACAATAATAAAGACTGAAAAGACTTTACTTGGCATTGGTTTGACACCCTGGATAATAACCCTGACACCTGACTAACATGGTCTGAAGGTACAGTACCTGGAATAATAATCTAAGTTCTCATAATTTGTTTGTATGTGTTAACCTCTTGAGGATTATGACGCTCTTTGACAGTTAATTCTGGCTAACATTAGACAATTCTATACAGCTTAGGAAGGATCTGTGGGAATTAGAAGGATTAACCACTAGACGAGCCGTGGCATAGTCAGTAGAGCGTCGGCTGCTGATCAAAGGGTCGGCGGATCGAGCCCGTACTGTCCAAATGTTATTGGTAGATGTCAAGCCCGGGCAACTTGAACTAGCGATTCGTGACAAACGCCTAATGTTCATGGCCACCCCTTCTCGGAAATTACGGTGTCTGGTTTAAAAAAAAAAAAATCTTAACTTCCATATACCCTTCTTAATCTGAATAAAATTGTCTAATAGTAGCCAGAAAACGGAACAAAATTCGCCATCGTATTTTGAAAGAGTTAATAATAATGGCCGCCGCTGTACAGTAATAAAAACGTTATAAAAGCTACACACGTTTTCATGCCAAGTGTTCAATTTTGATTTGTGACCTTTTCAGTATACATACAGTACTGTACTGTTATATAATCAGACATTCACACAGACTGCATGCTTCTTTATGTCAAAATTAACTTAAGTAATTGTATTAAGGACAGTTCAAACTTAGGACCTTACACATACCTAACTTTGAACTGTGTCTCATATGTGTTTTGCAAGATTTACATATTAATTCCCAAGATAAATACACATTTTACCTGTTCTCACTTAACTTGTCAAAACAAAGAGTCATCCTTATGATAAAGTTTAAGTATCAAACTTATAGCTATCCAATCTCATCTGCATAGGTCATCACTGGGTTTTGTTACACTGGGAAATGACCACTAGGGAGTTTTAGTCTATAAGGAAGTTGGTGCCGTAAACATTTCTAGTAAACCGATATGTAATAGTAATGTAGGTTTCTGATGGATAAAAAGTATAGTTGACTTGGGTTTTATGTATCTATAAATGCACTTCAACCGTATTTTAGCTGGTATTTACCTAATTGTATTTACCTAATTGTAGTTTACAGGAGTTGAGCTAAGCTTGTGTTGTCCCGTCTCTCAGTCTACTTTCATCCAATTTTGTCTTGAAAATATGGATGTTCCTTGCCCCTACCACCTCCTCCTCCAGCCTATTTCATTTGTCAATACATCAATAGGGGAAGCTAAACTTCCTGATATCGTTCTTGCAGGTAGGTCTTTTTACTTTGTAGCTGTGGCCTCTAGTTATTCCTGTATCCATAATTAATATATCCTCCCTATCCAGCCTCTCCAGCCCTCGGGTGCATTTGTACATCATTATCATGTCTCCCTTCTCTCTCCTCTCTTTTAGACTCGGTAGATTTAATTTGTCTAGCCTCCCTTCATATAGCAGTTCTTTTGTATATATGTACTGTATGTATGTACTCAGGCACATACTCCATTGCTGGGGGTGGCCGACATGAGACAGAGCCCGAACAGAAACAACATTTACAGTTCCAATTCTTAGGGTCCGGGATCACTTTTGCGTTCCCTCGCCCCTTACTCTGTCTTGATGAGTAGGAGAATTTTAGCTGGTAATTCTTCTAAATATCAATGTCTACAACTCCAACTTCCTGGAATAGTCTGGAACTCGCAAGTGGTCAGTTGCTAAGTACCGTAGAACACAAACTTCTATTATTCAATCGTACAATACTTTTTTTTTTTTTTGCAGTAACTCTCGACTTCCTTAAATGAATATTTGTAAAATTACACTACAGTAAAATAAATAATTGGTGGGTGAAATGTTAATATAATTGACACGCCCTTCAACTCTTGTCACTTAAACACTTTGAAATAATCTCTTCTAGACCAATCACTAATATATAAATGGCACGAAGTTTGAAAGTTTGGGAATACTGTACCGATAAATATAAAAAAAAAAATAAAAAAAATAATAATAATAATAAAAATAAAAATAAAAATAATAATAAAAATAAAAATAAAAATAATAATAATAATAATAATAATAATAAAAATAAAAATAATATTAATAATAATAATAATAATAATAATATCATCAATACAGGCAATACTGATAATATTATTAGCAGTAACAATAATGGTAATCCTAACTGGTCATTTGAACGCTTCAAATGTTCCCCAGAGAACATAAACATTAAGGGGAGGGGGTGTGACCTGTTTTGGTTCTGTCCTTTTCTATCTTTCTCTGGCTTGTATCCATTTGGCCCCATTCAGCCTACTGTTTTAAGATGTTTATCCCCATCCAGGTGTCAATTTTTTACTGGTGAGCGGTAGCGAGCCAGCATATTTTTTATTTTTGTTTGACAGCAGGCTAAATTTGTACATTTTTCGATAGAAAAATGTCTCCGGCGAAGCCGGATTTCTTCATATAATGCTGGCTCGCTATCGCTCGCCAGGAAGAAATCAACACCTAGATGGGGATAAACGTCTTAAAATAGTTGGCTGAATGGGGCCGAATGGATACAAGCCAGAGAAAGAGAGAAAAGGACAGAAAAAAACAGGTCACCCCCCTTAAGCAAGCATATATGAAGAAGAAAGGACATGAATCTTACCTAAATATTAAGCAAGCGTAAATGAATAATAAATGACATCCATCTTACTTACAGCTTGATCAACCAACCAACCTACCAACCAACCTACCTATGGCATCTTTGGTACCGTTGATAGTCCTATTTTGTCACATACTTATACAGTACTTGGTAGAGGCCAATTCACACCAGGGCTTTTTCACGCAAATTTGGATCCAACGACTACATTTTGGCAACGTACCGAGACTATTTTGCACTGGTATTGGCAGCCACACTCTTGTTTCTCTTCAAGTGACAGTGAATTGCCATGTCTCAGTCTTGATTATTCAACTATTAGGGTTTTTTTTTTGCCGAAATATGATGTTAATTGTGAAAACTAGACATAATTATGACTCTTTTTTTTTTTTGCCGAAATATGATGTTATGAAAACTTGGCATAATTATGACTCAAGAGATATAGTAGTTTTATCTATCTATCTATCTATCTACTGTATCTATATGCTCAGGCCCAATACTTCCATTATTTATCAAGAGATTCAATTTACCGTCAGCTGAAACAGAACGGACTATAGACTAAAGGTAGATTTTTAGAGGTGGTAGAATTATTATAAAAATCTAGTTAACCTTTTTAGGATACAAGGCCTCATTTCAATTCTACTATTCGGCTATTGTTAGACGATTTTATTCGATTAAGAAGAGTACAGTATATGGAAGTCAGAGGGATAATTGTGATTGTCTTTTCCCATTAAATTCCCTCAGATTCTTTCTAAGCTGTATAAAATTGCCTAATGATAGCCCGAATAAACTGTTATAATGCGTCCTACAGGTCGCCCTTACTATCCGATGCCCCACTTTAGGATATTGTTATAGGTTTTTAGTTGTTTGGGTTTTGGCTGGTCCGAGAACGCATCCTCATTTACCCCATTAATTTTAGGGTTCGCTATACGATTTTTCTATTTAAGATCGGGTTTTCGGGAACGTAACCCAATCGTAAATCGAGGGAGACCTGTATTCCTCACGGGGTTAATAAGAAGCTGCCGGATCAGAGTCGTTGGTCAAAGTTGCCGGGAAAAGCACTCGTGTCAATTGGCTTTAATCACATCAAAATACGAAGCACTCAGGAGCAGCTTCTGAGGCAGACAGCACTCGAGACGCGGCTTCCATACACACACGCGCGTAGCAGCTCCCACGGGGGGATTAAGGCGAGGGATGGTGAAGCAAAACTGACTGATTATTCTCAGTTTCTGTCGGCTGCTGTTGTAAAATACTTTGAGATGAACTATTCTAGGCAGTATAAAAATATGTTGTTATTCTGCACTTCACATTTTCCGTTAGTGTACTGACAGCTCTGGTAATCAACATAGTGGTGTTGTACTTATGTATCTTGAAATAAATATACAATAAAATGCCTCGCTCTTTTTGGGAGATTTGAAATGCCACGCCTCCCGGACTAGGTATACTCTCCAGACCTTACCTCTCTCTTTCAGACAAAGTCCAAAAAAAGAAAGATAATAGTTGGAAACATGGAGGTAGGTGTTAGAACAATGGTACTGCATATAGTTGGAAACATGGAGGTAGGTGTTAGAACACAATGGTACTGCATATAGTCTGAAAATTGACCTCTCTCTTTTCCAGGAAAAAGTCCGAAAGACTGAGATAAAAGTCTGGAGACCTGATATTCAAGTTGATCTATCACTTTTGTTTTTCAGATAAAAGTGTGAAAGAGCGAGGCGTTTCACACTTACGGAAACATTGCACTTCCAGACAGGGTTCACAAGAGAGCTGTTACTGTATACAGTATATCAATTACAGTGGTGTTTCACATACATACAAAAACAAACAAACATCAAAGTACAGTAACCCCAAAAGGGATTTCACTAAGGTTCAGTTACACCCGGTAAGAAGAGACAGCCAGAGAATTGAACCCAGGGTCTCTTATTTGTGAACTTTTAGTAACCACTGCACCACAATGCTTGACATATCTGGCAGTAAAGGGATAGATAATAATCCCAAGTGAGGAGGAGCACTTTAAAAATAACGTTTAGCAGAATTTACCAGTAGGCTACGTCCTGAACTTTTCAAATTGACTAATTCCTTGAGTATGACGAGTACGTTAATATATGCGCGACTAATTTGATTGGGACCCAAATTCACTTACTCATATAGTGATGTAAAGTACATTCCATGTGGTGGTTTTGTGTTCTATTATTTCAAAAATATATTTTGCTAAAGTGTTATTCCACATAGTGATTTTGACAAGCTCTTTTGTCTTTATATTGTGTCGTCCTTGGTTTGGTTTTGTATATTTTGCAAGTTTTACATTATAATAAAGAGCATTACACATTAGCATGAAGTTTTACATTATAATAAACAGCATTACACATTAGCATGAAGTGCTCCTCCTCAAACGGTGTTCTTATCCAGTCAGTTAACTTTTCAAAGTTACTATCCACAATAAATGGATACACACATTGAACACAGTTTTGCCTCACCATTCCCCCAAACTCCGGAACCCTGCGGGGCCAAGGAGGATTGAATTGACCACTTGCGAGTTTCAGGCTATAAGGAAGTTGGAGCCGTAAACATCAATATAAACCAGAAATGCAATAATTATGTAGGTTTCTGATGGATAAAAAGTATGTTGAATTGAGTTTTATGTATACATGAATGTACTACAACCGTATTATAGCTGGTTATTCTGCTAACTATCGATGCCTAAACCACCAACTTCCTTATAGAACGAAACTTGCAAGTGGCCAATTGAAGCCAGCGTCCAACAGCCACACAATATTTATAAGGTAGAGCTGCTGTTGCGGATCATTATATATATATACAACACAGAGAGAGAGAGAGAGAGAGAGAGAAGGGTTGGATCACACTGTAGGACAAACTCCACTCGTAACACAGAGAGAGAGAGAGAGAGAGAAGGGTTGGATCACACTGTAGGACAAACTCCACTCGTAACACAGAGAGAGAGAGAGAGAGAGAGAAGGGTTGGATCACACTGTAGGACAAACTCCACTCGTAACATTTGATTTGTCTTTTGAGGAGTTATGGGACACCACTATATTTTTAACCCCTTCAGTATCATTGTCACTTTAATATTATTCTGACTACTGTTAGATTCAGAAGCACCTCTGAGAATAAAAAAGTAAAGAGGTTATCACAGGAGACAATTTTTCTCGTAATATTCTGGGATCTTTTACACTGGTAAGAGGGACACTTGTTAAAGGCAGCTTTGCCTTTTGTCTCTTTCACACACATAGAAAACAAAATCTGAGTTATAATAAAGCATTGTATTATCTCTTTTGTCTGTAATGGTGAATCAAATGGGTGTGTTGCCATACAAGCCACAGGCCGTAGTGCGGTTGGTAGAGCACTCGCCTGCAATTCGTGAGGTTGATGGTTGGAGTCTCGGGCCAGCCAGTGTGTTATTTGGCAGACACCAGTGTTGTTGGTGAACGGTGCGGTCTAGCAATCTGTCTGAAGTCCCTGATCATCAGGGCACCCACCCTAGCCCAGCTCTTGAGCAGGGAGAGCATGGTGGTTAAAAATGCATCATCACATGCTATTTATTGTATCTCAATTAACCCTTTGACTCCCACAGGTCCTTCCTAAACTGAATACAGTAACATCATCTAATGGTAGCCAGAATATTACAAGGAAAGTTATTGTACTAAATGAGTTATATAGTATAGTAACTCACATGGAAAGGAAACATAGATGCTCCAAGCTATCACTGTACTTTCAAAACATCTTCAGTATCGCCAAAAACGTCTCAAAAGTAAAACAAAAACTTCAGAGCTCCTATGAAGGCGTTTTCTGCGAGCTACTAAATTATAACTTGACCACGGCACCATAGTGGCTTACAAATACATGTTTATAGCATTTACCGGACAACTCCACCAGTAGACCATTTATACCAGTAGATCTGAAATAGTGCTAAGTAAACTAATACCAACTTAATATCCTACCATGACTTTATGTTCAATTGATTGTACTGTATATTATAAAGTACAGTTGGCCACATGATTTCCCACCTACATGATTTTGCATTAGTGTAAGTAAAATAATTTAAATAATATGAATGACTTGCACAAATATATTATTAAAGAACCATTAATTGATAATATACATACACAAATACAAAGACCGAGTGCTCCACACGAAGCGGGGTTCCGGTGTCACGTCTCACGTCCTAATGGTGGCGTTCCAGGCAACCCTGTTAAGAGCTGCCTCACTTGTCAGGTACTGTGATTAAAGATCAGACTGCAAAGTCCGATCCCATGTCATTTTTGGTCTGCCCCTTAGTGCAGCTCCCTCCACATTCATGGACTTGCATGTTTTCACTCAGCTTTGTTCATCCATCCTCACATGTCCAAACCATCCAAGCCTGCTAGTACGCTTCTCATCACTGATACTCTTGATACCTAACCTTCTCCTCAGCTGTTCACTTGATATCCTATCTTGCAGTTTGGCACCACACATCATCTCACCATTCTCATCTCATTGCATTACATTCTGTTGGTATCATCCGCTTTGACAGGCCACATTTCTGAAGCATATGTCATTGCGCTTCTAACGCATGAAGCGTACACCTTTCCCTTCAAGGGGAGAGGGAGTCTTCTCATGGTGAGTCGTGGCAAAAGTTCTCTAAACTTTCCCCAGCCGCATCTTATTCTGGCAATAGTGGCGGCCTCGGCCCCACCACCGGCAGAAATGGTATCTCCCAAGTAGCAAAACTTGTCCACCATCTCCAGTGTATCATTGCCAAAGTTAACACTTTTGAGCCGGTCATTGAATACAAGCTCACCTTTGCATACTATGCATACAAATTTATCAATTTTGGACTTCTTCCTTGGTAGAGGTCCCTTTATTCTAGCGCAGCGCTTCTCCCGTGATGTACCCAGCTGCGACAGACGCTACACTGTATTGAGTTCGTGCTCACCCCTTTTCTCCATATTGCACATGGGTATGCCCCACTTTTTCTACCTTTCCTAGCCCTAATCCACTGTGATATGAATTGATTGTTTCATAATAAACTGCACTCATAATTCAATCCCACTAATTCTTCCATCCATACATAACATCATTGAGCATGTAACAATCATGTGGGGATCTGTACATATAGACAGTGACCATGTAAATAAAACAAATAATTACAAATGCATTAATCTTAAACCAGTACTGGGTTTGTTTACACTGGAAAAGAGCTACAGGTTGAGATGGTCTGCTGGTCGAGTTGATTTTTACAGGTTGTGTCACCTTAGTCTAGGATAACGGAGAGTAAAATATATATAGGTATAAAAGATGTTGTTGTGCTATGTCAGTTATGGCAGAGATCGCCGCTAACAGAGGACCACTTCACAACGATAATAAGTCCTCCTATACCCTGTTCCAAGTACTGTAGGTAGGCCACAAATCCTCAACCTTAACCTCTAGCTCAAACAGGGCTAGAGCAAATGGGCTGCAAATTTCCACACCTATTCCCAGGCTAACCCTTCCCAAATGGTAGAAATATGAGCTTGATTACTCTAGTTGTTTGTGAGTTATAGAGGTTAATGTGCAAGAGTTTTGGCCTACTTACTTGGAACAGGGTAAATCACAGGCACTCCTCAAATAAAGTCCCCTCATAAGAAGTATCATTATTACACAGTCACTTCAATGCTCTGGTTAAACTACCGTAAAAAAAAAATAATAATAAAAAATTATCACTAAGTTGTTATGCTTCATTTCAAGTTGTAAAGGAGACAAAAAGAAGTGCACAATCGCAAGAAAAATTCCAAAACCATAATGGTTTCACTTAAAGTGGTTTGTTAATTACTGTATGTACGTACACCCTATTTGGTGGATTGTGTTCTTTTATTTCATAAATTTTATTTTAGTATGCGTTGTTTCCACATAGCGATTTTGATCATTTATTTTACCTTTATCTTGTATCATCCCAGTTTTGGTTTGTTTAGCTTGCAAGTTTTACATTTTAATTCAGGAATGGAACTATAACTTTAAGTGAGGAATTACTGTACCAGTACAACTCTAAACAAAAACCTTGCTACAACCAAACAATTTTACCTAGCCAAAGATGTATCTATTAAAATTGAATATTTACTCTTAATTTTTAAAGATTCTATCTGAGCTAAATAAAATTTGTGGAAGTAGCTAAAATATACAACAAAGCATCATGTAATGTATATGTAATGTATATGTAATGTATATGTAATGTATATGTAATGTACTGTATATATAATGTAATGTATAATGATTAAACACACATTAGTACACACTTTGTAAAGTTTGTTCTCACGCATAAACATTTATATCAAGAGTAGGGTGAAATCAAATCGGTCCTCGCACGTTCACTCGTACAGTATTTACAAAGATGGAAGAAGAAGAGGTGGTCAATTATGATAACTCAATATATTTTTAAGTTCCAACAACTAAACTTAAATCATTATAAGCTCCATTGTGATCTGGTCCCCTGTACATTACTGCTGGGCAAGGAAACACTCGCATATCTAACATTGTCATTACCTTTACTACGTCATATAAGGAGGCCCTCCCAGACAAACCATTCCAAGTGCTGTACCACGCTTTTCATGTTATACAAACAAGATTAGGCCACAGCTTCACGGGAATTACGGCGTCTAGCAAAAAAAAAAAAAAAAAAAAAAAAAAAAAAAAAAAAAAAAAAAAAAAAAAAATTAGTACAATTAATCTTGGTCAACTCCACAGACTTTGAGGATAACAAGCTCGCACTGTTGAGCTTTAGTGGCATAGTCATTAGAGCGTCGGCTGCTGATCAAAGGGTCGGCGGATCGAGGCCACACTGTCAAAATGTTATTGGTAGATGTCAAGCCCAGTCAACTTGACCTAGCGATTCGTGACCCCCGTCTCGGGAATTACGGCGTCTAACACAAAATAATAAAAAAAAAAAAAAAAATCCAAGCCAAGATACTAAATAGGGGAGTCACATGGAGAGCTGGTATCAAGTCAATCAATATACTAACATGTAACACAAAATCCACTGTAATATAATGAAAATAATCGAAGATAAAAATCCTGTTCATCTATTCTAGATACAACAGGAGATATACAGGAAAGCTGGCCTGTAGTTGTTGTTGTTGCTGTTCCCCAGGCTGTCTGGCCGAGCAGCCCCAAGGTCCCAAGCAAGGCCAAGGCCATAACTGAGCACTCCCACAGAATCCTCCCTGCTTACCAATAATAAAGCCCGGGTGACTGAAGCCACATCAAGGCAAGGAGCTGAGGAGGGTGCAGAAATGCCCGGGAAATCAAATCCCCACCCAAGGCCCTGTGCCCCTCAGCAATTATGAAGGGAAAGTTGACCTGTAGTCAAAATTACTTGTTGGTAATTGAAGGGAGCACTGTACAGCAATCTTATTCTCCAAAAGTCGTGGCACAAGGAGAACTTTGTCTGGGAACGCCGAAGACTCACAAGCTTAGAGGCCAAAATACCCGAAGCTTTCCCAGTTGTTGACATGTGTACGTACTGTATGTAGTATGTATGTGTACTTAAACTTGTTGCTGTAGGTTTCCGTTCATAGGCCCAGTTCAACTCTATCCAAGGGCTATTTAACCTCTTTGTAAAATTAAAGGTTTGTTTTAGGTAGATTAGGTTAGGTTAGAAGGCCCATTACTTTTGAGATTATTAGACATTTTCCCTATTAGAGCGGCTATTTTAAGACCTTTCGCCCTATTTCTTTGTCAATTTCAAGACCTTTCTTGTCATTTAGGTGTTAATTTTTGCTTGGCGAGGGATAGAAAAGGTTATTAGGGTTGGTTAGGTGATCAAGTTAGTTTAGAGTGAGTATGGTTAGGTAGATTAGGATAGGATAAGGGGTTGAATTCACCAAGGATAAGTTGACCTGGAACCCTTTTAATACTTGTACTGGCGTTGAACAAACAAAAGGTTCGTGTGTATACAGTGCGTAGTCTGTATAGTTTATGGTTCACATATGCCAAACTTAGTCAGCAAAAAATATAGCTCTTGGTATATTAACGCCTTGAGGATGTGACGCGTTATGGCAGTTCATTGTGGCCAGCATTAGACCATTTTATGCAGCTTAGGAAGGATCTTAGGGAATAAACCCATGGACTGCACAATAATGGACAAAATAAAAGGTCAAGTTTAGGGAGGGAGGGAGGGAGGGTGGTGTATAAGGGGAGGGGAGGAGTGGAGGATGTGGTATAGGAGTGGAGGATGTGGTATAAGGAGATACTACTACTTTCTATGTGTCATACAATTTTGAGACATTTCCCGGCACTGGCACGGTATTTGAAGGGTTCTTTTTACACGTTTAAATACCGTGCCTTCCGTGAGGCCTATCGTACTTTACGGGTTAAAAGGGTAAAGACTAGCTCAATTAACCCTTTGACTTTCATATAACTTTCCTAATCTGAATAAAATCGTCTAATAATAGCCAGAAAACCAAAAGGAAATGCGTCATGGATTCTCTCAAGATCCGATACGCATTTCTTTTCTGTTTTCTGGCTATTATTAGACCAAGTTTTTTTAAGATTAAGAAGGCTATATGGAAGTCTGAGGGATAAGTGAGATAGACTTTACCCATTTTAATCCCACAGATCCTTCCTACGCTGCATAAAATCGTCTAATGATAGCCAGAATAAACTGTCAATAAGCGTCACAATCTTCAAAGCGTTAACTCCATTATGTGTCCCTCAAGCTCAAGATCATTATATGAAAACAGTGACTGGACAACTCAATCAATAGATCATCTCAACCAGTAGACCATCTCAACCAATAGATCATCTCAACCAGTACACCATCGCAACCAATAGATCATCTCAACCAGTACACCATCTCAACCAATAGATCATCTCAACCAGTAGACCATCTCAACCAGTACACCATCTCAACCAATAGATCATCTCAACCAGTAGACCATCTCAACCAGTAGACCATCTCAACCAGTACACCATCTCAACCAATAGATCATCTCAACCAGTACACCATCTCAACCAATAGATCATCTCAACCAGTAGACCATCTCAACCAGTAGACCATCTCAACCAGTAGACCATCTCAATCAATAGATCATCTCAACCAGTACACCATCTCAACCAATAGATCATCTCAACCAGTAGACCATCTCAATCAATAGATCATCTCAACCAGTACACCATCTCAACCAATAGATCATCTCAACCAGTAGACCATCTCAATCAATAGATCATCTCAACCAGTACACCATCTCAACCAATAGATCATCTCAACCAGTAGATCATCTCAACCAGTACACCATTTTGACTAGTAGACCCTTTCTGCCAGTAAACCATTTCAACTACAGTAGTAAGAAATATAAACCAATAGTTGTAATCCTCATCAATATCATTATTAGCCTTGAATGGTTGACTGCATAACTGGCCTATCCTCACAGTGATAATTATAGCCTCTGTACCTGACCATGCTGGATCAGTCTGGCTTGGTAATAAGTCTGTTCATTATAAATAGCTACGTGTTGTTGTTGTTGTCGTTCCCTAGGCTGCCTGGCCGAACAGCCCCGAGTCCCTAAGGAAGGCCATGGCTGTGATCGGGCTTTCCCACAGGGCTTTCATGGAGTGTAGATTGTGTTGTTGGAGTAAGTGATTGTGTGGAATGCAGTCTTCTATGATGTGTTTAATGGTATGGGGTGCTGTGTTACATCCCGGGCAGGTGTCGTCGACAAGACATCCAGTCTCTTCTGATAGCTCAGAAGAGCTGGATGGTGCCCACATCTCAGCCTGTTGAAATGGTCTACTGATTGAGTTGTCCGGTCACCTATTACTGTAATTGAAATCACTATAGGATTTGAGCTTTTAAGATTACAGTACATTATTAAACTCCTTCATTGAGTATCAACAGAAAGAGTATCACAAAATAATATATAACATAAAAAATATGAGAATATGTTAATCTGCCAAGGCCCGACAGACCTATACATGGCAGATCCCTTTTACACCCACCCCACCTCATCCACGATACTGGTAAAATCTTGTAATTCTCCACCGTTCTTAAAATAGGATACAATTGGCTAAGTAGATAAATTGTAAGTTTCCAAAGTATTCCAGTAGAGGAACTAAATACAGGCACACAGATATAGTACAATAATCTTTACAAAAATAAATAATAAAAAAACTATAAATTACAGTACTGTATTTGTTACTAGTTACCCTCAGAATAAAAAAAAAATGGAAAAAAATAAACCATGATCTGGTTTTGATATCCTTACATTATACGTTGTTATCTCCATTTTACAGAAAGCACTTACCAATTAATGTCCTCTAAAAACTCATGTATGTAAGTTTATAGCGAGTAATTGATCAGGCGGCGATAAAATGAATGCAGGCACAATATTTTCAATGCCTGTTTCAAATCATGTAGACTTTTGAATAACGACTTTACGGCTTCTGACTTGCATTAGGTGGGTTACCGGCTGTGAGAAGTAGCGAGCTATAGTCTATTCACTGTAAGTAGGTGAGAAATCATGACCTCTATCCTCTGTAACTCAAAAAGGGCTGAGTAAATTGGCTGTAAATTTCCACATCTATTCCTGGACTGACTCTTCCCAAATGGTAGAAATATTAGCTCGATTACTCTAGTCGTTTTTGGGTTACAGAGGTTAGAGGTCATGATTTGTCGCCTACTTACAGCGAATAGACTATAGCAACTAATTCTTCACTAACGTCATCCCAAGCTTCTCCAGACTGACTCATCGGTTAGTGGAACAAATTATACATAACTGTCTTGATAGCGTAATGGTTAATGCGCTGAATTTTGGTGTGAGTATCCTAGGTTTGAATCAGTACCACATGTATTCATTAGTTTCATTGATTTCATTAATTAGTTTTATTTGTAAGTTAATTGGTGGTTTGGTAATAATATGAATACAAACATACATAAACATTTAAAGATCGATTCCCAAATTGACTAATTCCTTGAATGTGACGATATGGCGTTGTTATATGTGCGATTTGTTTGCTTGGGAAACAGATTAACTTGCTCATGTACACCCTATGTGGTGGATTGTGTTATTTTATTTATAAATTATTATTTTGATAAGCGTTGTTTCCACATAGCAATTTTTTTGTTTTTTTTTTCCGTGTTCGTCCAAGTTTTGGTTTGCTTATTTTTCAAGTCTTACATTATGATAGATAATGTGGTTTCAGTCGTACGTCCTAAATGGTGGCAATCATCGAACATAAGTAACTGATTTCAGGTCCTTCTAGGTCTACCCCTACACGCAGCTCCCCCCACGTTCATAGATCGGTATTTCTTCACCCAATTCTGATCATCCATTCTCTCTGTGTCCAAACCAGCCTTAGTAATTGCTATATCGTCTCTACCCTAGATGTGTGTGAATTTGTGTTTTGTTTTTGTGTGTTCATTGTTTTCCTGTTATGTTGTCCTTATTCAGGCTCTGTCTTGAGTCAGCCCCCCCCCCCACCAAAAAAAGAAAAAAAAAAAAAAAAAAAAAAAAAAAGTGGGGATTGGGCCTGAGTATATACATACTGTACGTACATATAGTCTCTACCCATGGCTAGCAACATGCCTCGTGTAAGCGCACCCTAAGGCTCAGTTTGCTTCTAAAACAAGGAGAAGAATTGCACTTAATATAATTCCACAATCATAAAAAACATACGATCATTACATCAGATATACAGTATCAGAAAAGGCCTGTATTCCTAGACAAACTCTATCATTGTTGGTGGTAATTACTGTACTATAGTTTTGCTGTACAGTATTCCCAACCAGTTAATATGATACGCTGGTTGGTATAATTGCAATGAGTAGTACAGTAATAATGTTCCAGTACTTCTTAAAATAATAATAAACAGGAATGAATGGAGAATGCTTGTGAATAGATGAGTGAACACGTGGTCATTTGGGGGAAGGGGTCGGGCACCAGTTGGACCAGATAATAGTCCAGCAGGCGCCTGGCCCAGGGAGACGATTTATATGAAGGGTGCGCCTGGAAGTGTGGTGGGCGGGCTTGTGGTTTCGCTCTGCTGCATGTCTGCTTGCCGAGATCGGAGCCTCTCCGGGTGGTCGGGGGCCGGGGGAGTGCTGGAGGGACCTTGGTGACCCTCAGACTCTGGTTTCTGGGTCTTCTCCTGGATGACCTAGATGTGTGTGAATTTGTATTTTGTTTTTGCGTGTTCATTGTTTTCTGTGGTGTTGTCCCTATTCTGACCCCCCCCCCAAAAAAAAAGGGAAAAGGAAAACTGGGGATTGGGCCTGAGTATATAGATATATATAGGGTTTGGGAAAAGGAAAGTGTACCAGAGGACTGGAGGAAAGCAGTGATAGTACCCTTGTACAAAGGGAAGGGTAGTAAAGAAGAGTGTAAGAATTATAGGGGAATTAGCTTGCTTAGCATACCTGGAAAGGTACACGCAAGAGTAGTAACACAGAGGCTACAGAAGATAACGGATGACAAAATAGGCGAGGAACAGGGAGGTTTCAGAAAGGGCAGGGGCTGCGTTGACCAGATAGCCTCAATGCGATTGTTGGTAGAGAAGTATCTGGCCAAAAACAGAAAACTCTATGCAGCATTCATGGATTTGGAAAAAGCCTACGACAAAGTAGACTGGGAGGGCCTGTGGGATGTGTTAACAGTATATGGTGTGGGAGGAAAGTTGCTAATGGCAGTAAAATCTTTTTATAGGAATGCAATGGCAAATGTGAAGGTAGGGGATAAGTTAAGTGAAAGTTTTGAGGTCAATGTAGGTGTAAGACAGGGATGTGTCATGTCAGCTTGGTTGTTCAATATATACATGGATGGAGTGATTAGGGAATGTAGGGCTGTATCAATGGGTGTGGGAGCTAGACTGGAATCAGAGGGAAGAACATGGAAGATTTTAACATGCCTATATGCGGACGATGCAGTCCTGTTGGCGGAAAATGCTGAAGAACTTCAGAGAGTGGTCACTGACTTTGACAGGGTATGTGAAAAGAGAAAGTTAAAGGTCAATGTAGGGAAATGTAAGGTAATGGTGTTTGAGAGAAGAATGCATGAAACTATAGATTTTAAGGAAAAATATAGAATCAAGAAAGAACACAAGAAAAGTTGTAAAATAAAATTGAAAAATGAAGTACTAGAAGAGGTTGAAAGTTTCAAGTATTTGGGAGCTGTACTATGCAAATATGGTAAAATGGAGAGTGAGATAAAAGAGAGAAAAATGCAAGGGAGAAAAGTGATTGGAGAACTTGATAGTATTCTCAAAGGAAGAATGGTTAGCCAGGAAGTCAAAAAGTCACTGAGAAACAGTGTGCTGCTCCCAACACTCTCGTATGGAAGCGAGACATGGACGGCAAGTGACGAGGACCTCTTCAAACTAAGAGCTGTGGAGATGAGCTTTTTCAGAATGGCAGCTGGCATGAA
Organism: Paralithodes platypus; assembly: GCA_032716605.1. Lineage (NCBI taxonomy): Eukaryota > Metazoa > Arthropoda > Malacostraca > Decapoda > Lithodidae > Paralithodes > Paralithodes platypus. The sequence continues at coordinate 5,331,169 of CM064557.1, read as the reverse complement.
TAGGCTAGATGGGCCAAGTAATAGGGAAGTGTACGAGTCCTTTGGAATGGAAGAGCAGGCTTTGGGCATTGATTGTGGTGTGGTTGAGTGGATAAAGAGAAGTACTTTGAGGTGGTATGGTCATGTTCAGAGAATGGATGAAGACAGAATGCCAAGAAAGATATATGGGAGTCAGGTGAGTGGAACCGCTAGTAGTGGAAGACCACCTATGGTATGGGAAAAGAAAGTGGAAAAATATATTGAAGAAAAACTTCCACGTAGTGGAAGGGGCATTGTGGCACGGGCAAAGGAGGCATGTCTTGACAAAGTAGCTTGGAGACGTTTCTGTCATGGCCATCCTCTAGTGGGGGTTTCCCAGGGGGAAGCAAGGCGTCGGAGATGATGATGATGATGATATAGGGTTTGTCTAAGCATACGGGCCAAAGTATAATCACTGTATTCCTTTTCCGTCTCACTTTATATATTTTCACTTACGGTATTTTGCTAGAGCGTTATCGCCACATAGCAATTTTTATAAGTTCTTTTGCCTTTATATTGTGTCGTCCCTGTTTTGGTTTGTATATTTTGCAAGTTTTACATTATAATTCCAATTAGAGATGGTAACTCAGAATAACATAGTGAATAAAAATGAATATGTACATTACAGGTACTTCTTGACCTAACAGAAACAAATTAGTTTACCTAACATAAATTTGGAATGTACCTACTGTATAGATAACCTTACTACTAAAAAAATAAAAGAATAATAATAATGTAGAGTTGCCCACATAAGTTCTGTTTCCCGTCGGGATCTTATGTATCAAAGTAAATTAGTATGATTGAATTGCGTAGTGTGGTTTCTTTTAATTACTGTATCAGTTGACTGATCAGATGAGTTAACTACTGCATAAGAAACGACACTCATAATTCAATCATACACATTACTTTTAATTAACAGTCGACAAATCAGATGAGTTAACCACTTCATAAGAATCTACACTCGTAATTCAATCATGCGCAATATATTTCCATGTATAAGATCACGGAGAGGAACAGAACATATGTGTGCAACTGTACTGTACATGTTAAGATAAGTAATTAAAGCGCACAATAATATTTACATAATGTAGGTCCCTTTCCTAGATGTGTGTGAATTTGTATTTTGTTTTTGTGTGTTCATTGTTTTCTGTTATATTGTCCCTATTTTGGCTCTGTCTTAAAGTTGTTTTTCTCACCTTAACCTAATATGTGCCCGCCACCTAACGGACAAATTTTACTGTAACGGACATTTGTCCGTTATTGTCCGGCTACGGACAGAGTCCGTTAAATCCTAAATCCGTTGTATCGAGGTCCGTTAAATCGAGGGTCGACTGTACTGTTATTTCTTTGGATACAGCTTAAGCAAGTCCTTGTACTAATAATATGCAAAAACCAAGTACCATTCTGTACAGTCAAGAGCATTAATCACGATGCACTCAAATCATCCAGTCTATCTATCTATCAGTACTGGTATAAAACGCAAACGTGACAATACGGTACCATCGACCTTCGATTCTCGCGCCTAATTGGTGCCGCGAGCGCACCCGATAAGGAAAATGCGCGATTGTATGTACGCGATTGTATGTATTTATGTATTTACTCAGGCCCATTCCCAATTTAAAGTTAATTAAACATAAGTGAAACAAAATAAATACAGTAATGTATTTAAAAACAAATAAGGGTACTGTACTTGTGACCTAATCAACATTCATGCTAAAACATACAAACAAGAAGAACATAATTAAGATAAATGTTTTTTAACCGCTTCTGTACTGGCGCCGTTCTCGTCACTTCATCTGGCTACTAGTAGACAATTTTATTCAGTTAAAAAAGGGCCTCCAGCAATGAACAGGTTTCAAACTATCGCATTTAACCCTTTTCACTACCACAAATCCTTCTTAAACTGCACAAAATCGTCTAAATATAGCTAGAAAATAATTAAAAGATGGCGCTGGTATAGAAGAGGTGAATTCTGAAACTCACTTTATTACCTTGCCTTTACCTCCTCCAATGACTAGAATTTCTTTATATGCCATGTGTCTAGGCATTTTGGCTGGTGTAATACAGGTCTCCCCACTATCCGATACCCTAATTTATAATATTATCATAGGTTTTAAGGAGTTTGGGTTTGGGAACGCACCCTCATTTACCCCATTAATTTTAGGGTTCACTATACTGTACAATATTTTTCTTTTAAGATCGGGTTTTCGAGAACAAAACCTAATCATTCATAGGTGGAGGGAGACCTGTAGTGTAGGAGAGACGAGCCATTTCATATGTAGTGCTCCAACTTGTACGCAAAATTCTATAAAAGTACTACCCCCAAAAATATAAAAAATAGATTACTGTAATAACTTTACTGTCAAAATGTGCCTAAACTACCATGCATTTTTGAATTACATTTATTAATATAATTTGACACATTTATTTGTGGGTACAGTATTTTCATTGATTTTCTGTACAAATTGCATCCCGGCGTAAGAAATAACTACTGTACTCCACCCTATACAGCACTGATATCTCAAATTTAGTTGACTTCTCTTTCACAAAGGGAGAATTTCCCTTTTTGTCTCTCACATATCTCACCTCCCGAAGCACCTATGGCCGAGATAACTGCGAGCCCAACACCGAGATCTATAACGTAATAACACAAAACCTCCGACGGCTTACTTAACCATTGTCCCATTCAGAACGATGACGTACTTTATGTCTTATTCAGGTTACCATTACACGATATTCTTTAGCTTATAATCTACCTCTGGGACTCAAAGGGGTAACTATGATCTTGGTAAACTCCCTGAATAACAAAGGTCCTTCTTAAGCTGCATAAAATAGTCTAAGTTTAGCTAGAATTAAGGTAAAAAGGCATCTTCGTGCTGAAGGGGTTAATAACACAACATAAAAGACAATAGCTTCTGTGGCTTGACAAATTTGAGACTGCAGTAAATTCTGTATACTCATAACATTCTCACCTCATAAAATATACAATTACATCTCCAGATCTGATAAAATATTAACGTAACATAAATATATAATTACCAAAGAACGTAACATGTATATGCTTAGGCACATACCCCATAGCTGGGGGTGACCGACTCGAGACAGAGCCCGAACAGAAACACAAAAAGACTGTAACTTTCAGTTTACACAATTTGTAAATGTCCATGTCATATACCTTCATTAACCCCTTCTGTACTGCGACCATAGGTGGGCACTAACGCGATAAAGTAACCCGATAATGTAACGCGTTAACGATTTCGAGTTAACGTTTATCGGATACATTTTTTTCCAGCTTTAACGAATTAACGGTAACGTCGATACTTTTTGTTCCAAAATAGCGATAATCGTTAATTAATTGCCAAACAGGCAGAAATCCGCAGAATAGTCAATAAATAGGTAAACTAAAAGCCGAACCGAACCCTCGTAATTTCTTCTCCACCCATGCGGGCCGCTTGGGGGGTCACGTGACCAAGAGTCCACGACGCACCCTCGTTCCTCCTCACTCTCCAAGCAGCTCTCGTCGCAGTAACATCTAGCAGTTCCCAGTCTCGTATACTTTTGTGTTACAGTGTTCAACGTGTTTCTTGGCTTGCTCCTTCACATTATTTATTATTATATTTGCATTGAATCACTATTACTAGCGATCATGTTGTCGCAAGATACTGTGTCGCAGTCGGTGCCCGCAATGAGCGGATCGAGCCAAGATTTAGGAGATTCGCCCCACCTTTGAGGATGAGGAGTGTCTCCTGGCCACTGCCTTCCACCCCAAGTTTCGCCTCAGGTGGATGGGGGCTTCTGAGGAGACTAGGGTCAAGTAGACAGAGGTCAAGTCCCTGATGGAGAGGAAGGTGGAGGACTTCCTACGTCAACATGACCAGGCGACCGCCATCAACAACAGCAGCAGCAGCGAGGAGGAGAATGACGACTACTGCTCCTTCCTCTGTGGCGCTGCGGAGGAGGAGACTGCCGGAGGAGGAGGTCATGATCATCACAGGTCGACTAAACACAAGGCTGCCTACATCGTGAAGGTATGGCTACAGGACAAAGGGACTGACAGTCTTGCAGACCCAGCCTTCAACGGTGAGGTGCTGATTGACCTCTTCCTTCGGTACAATACAGCGATGCCATCCAGTGCTGCGGTGGATCGCTTGTTCTCCCTTGGGAAGGAGATCTTCAGGGCCAAGAGGAGCTCCCTTTCAGATCACAATTTTAATATGTTAATGTTTCTGAAGGGGAACATGCGGCAGAACCTCTGAGGCTCTGAAGTCTGAACCTTCAACCTTGTGTAAATCATCAGTAAATCATGTAAATGTAAATTATCTTCTAAGTTCTACTAAATCATAAATCAATGATCATAAATAATAAATGAAGTGTCAGGAAATAAATATCCATATGAATAATTGAATATGAATTATATGATCCATGTGATCCATATGACATATCTGCAAATCATCCAGGAGAAATGCCTAGCGATCCAGCTTAGACATCACTAAATCTGAAAATCATCTAAATGATCTTCTACTAAATCAAATGAAGTGTCAGGTGTTTTTTTTTTTTCTAATAACATAATGATAGCATTGCTGCATTTAAGATTTTTTATTTAAAATATGATAAATATCCATATCTTCGATAAATAACGATATTAACGAAGTAACGATATCGTTATCGAAAGGATCAGATTTAGCGATTTAACGGTTAACGAGCGATAAATGTATCGCCGGTTAACGGTTAACGACGTTAAGGTTTTCGTTAACGATATAACGGTTAATGAAGTTAAGGTTTTTGGTTATCGTGCCCACCTATGACCGCGACGTCTTTTTAACTTTATTCTGGCTATTATTAGACGATTTTAGTCAGTTTAAAAAAAGGCCTCCAGCAATTAACAGGCTTCGAACTAGCTCAATTAACCCTTTTTACTACCACAAATCCTTCTTTAACTGCACAAAATTGTCTAAATATAGCAAGAATAAAATTATATAGACGTCGCCGGTACAGAAGGGGTTAACAGCTTATGACAAAATACAAAAACTAATTACTTCAACACCTTTGCATTGGTGTTAAACCTTGCATATTCTTCACAGTATACCAAATTTCACCACATACTGTACAACTATATTTCCAGACCTTCGAGATTAAAAACAACGTGCGGACTTTGGAGACTAATAATAATAAATAAAAGAGCGACATCTCCAGACTTTTGAGTAAAAAAACTACATCAGCAGCCATAGAGAATAAAACAACATAAACTACCTCAATCATGTTTACAACGGTTCTTCAGGGCCCTAAAAACGCATATCTGAAGACCTCCAAGATTTAGACAAAACAATTATGTCACCCTCAGTATCAGTTCTATATAAAAAAAACATAGTGACACTAGCGAAAGACAGCGAATAACTGACTCGAGAGGGTTCGAGCGGACAGTGTTGCCAATAGTTAGCAAAAGGCCTATGCTTTATCTTAGCGAAAACCACTCGCTATTAGCAGAGAAAAACAGGCGTAAATCGATCGTACATAAGTGAAAAGACTTTCTCATCACCTTTGAGATCAGTAAACATAAAAAGATAATACCTCCGACGCGTTAACCAAAGGAGCGCTGGGACCATACATACGTCAGGGATGCGGCAGTGAGTGGTGGAGAGAATTGGTGGAGGAGTGGAGGTGGTGGAGATATTAACCATAGACCACAATGCTAGAATGTTAATATGGGCCCGGTTCGATGATCCAGGATATCTGTAACACAAGGAGTTAGTTTAGTACAACAGAGAGCTGCGGCGGTCGAATGGAAAGCATGCTCATGTGTGAATCTGCTTGACCTGGGTTCGATCCCAGCAAAAGCTATTTAGTGGGTGTGGTAGTTTTTTTTTCTTCTCTATTCCAACTACTCCCTATGCCCGAGAGGCTGAGAGCCTGCACACTCAACCACTGAACACGGTGAAGCCCGTGAGGTCTTGTTCCAGTCTAGAGAGCGAGACATGCGAAGCACCCCGGCTCGAAGCAATCCCGTCTCTGAAGCTGCTCCGCCTCTGCGCTTCACAGTCTCATTCCCCACACTCGGACCCTCACTCTCAGAACGCCACCTATTGAGCAATTAACTCACTAGGCATTGCCCCCCTGTAGCATATTTTGAATATGGGAATATTCATACATTGCTATTTAATCAGGGAACAATGAGGGTATTTTTTTGGCATTTCGGTGTGCTGTGGTAATGCACTGAAACTAGGTACAGCACAAATTCCATCCCAATAATATCTTCCCTTTGACATATTGGGATTCGAACCCAGGTCCATTGGATTACCAGTCCAGTGGCAAGACCACTCTGCCACACCTCCCCTTATGTCCTAGCATGTCTCACATGCTCGCACCCAGTCGGGGGACACCTCGACGAGCTTCCTCTATCTACAACACCCCTTCTCTACTATCTACACTTTCCCAGCCATATGGTCCTAGTGTACTGTCTGATGGTGTAATGGGTTTCCAAATGTAAGAGAAGGATGCCTAACTGGGACAATTTGGTTTTAACCCCTTGAGGCGGTTAGGCATAATTTGGTTTTAAGCACTTGAGGATTATAACGCATTTTGACCGTTTATTCTGGCTATTATTAGACAATTGTATTCAGTTTAGGAGGGAACTGTGTGGTTCAAAGAGTTAATTGAAATTAACTTACCCATTTGATTGCTAGAGGTCCTTTCTAAGCTGTATAAAATCATATAATTATAGCCAGAATATACTGTTTAAACATGTGATTTTAAGATTGATGGAGGTTTAGGGAAGAAACTAAAAAAATACTAAATATACAAAATAATGGACCATAAAATAAAGCCAATTAGCTTAACCACTAACCTGTTATAATAGTGAACCAAGGTAGAGTAACATAAGTGAGGTAAGCGTTGAGAGGGACTGACTGAGCCCGCCGTGACTCCTTCCAAAAGTGGAACGTCTGAGTGAACCCTTTGGTTGTCCACAGTGGGTTGTATGCTCCGTCGTCAAGCTCTGGGGAGGAAAGAGAGAGTCAAAATTAATATTATCGTACCAGTATATATACACTACATAAATTATTTTTTTATGTTTTTGCCAGACGCCGTAATTCCCGAGAAGAGGTGGCCATGAATATTAGGCGCTTGTCACGAATTGCTAGGTCAAGTTGCCCGGGCTTGACATCTACCAATAACATTTTGCCAGAGAGGATTCGACCCGCCGACCCTTTGATCAGTAGCCGAAGCTCTGCTGACTATGCCACGGCTCTGTACATAATACATACAAGTTTAAAGACTGTTATGTCCACAGAGAAAGTGGTTACAGTCTCACATCCTAAATGGCGGATTTCTAGGCGACCCTGTTAAGGGCTGCCCCTGTTGTCAAGGTCTTTAATTTGAGATCAGACCAGAGTACCTGATCCCACGTCTTTCTAGGTCTACCCATACGCGCAGCTCCCCCCACGTTCACAGTCAGGCATTTCTTCACTGAAGGATTATATTAATTATAATCTCAAAGATATATGTTCTTGTTGTTGTTGTTCCCCAAGCTGCCTGGCCGAACAGCCCCAAGGCTCCGAGCGCCCCCACAGAACCCTCCCTGCCGACTACAATAAAGCCTGGGTGACCGAAGCCACTCCATGGCGGGGAGCTGAGGAGGGCGCGGAAACGCCCGGGAAACCAAAGCCCCACCCAGGGCCCTGTGTCCCTCAGCAATTATGAAGAGAAAGTTGAGGGGCAAGGGAAAAATGTGACGCTTTGGCTTCCAAGCTTGGTAGATTGGGAGGTCAATCCACGGAGGAGACGCCGTCACTCGAGATCTAGAAAATATATAAGTACAGTAAAAGGAACAGTCAGAGTAAGCTATGGGTATGGCAGAGATCGCTCAGTTCTCACTCTGATAGACCAGCCCATCACCAGTAAGATATATGTTCTCTCCTCATACTATACTGTACATACAAGCAGACATACATATGTATAGGCATAAACAATACATACACTCATACAAGCAGACATACATATGTATAGGCATAAACAATACATACACTCATCCATACATTAGCGCGCATGCGCACACACACTCACAGTTACAATATTAAAAGACTAGATATTCCTTCACAGTTAACAAATGTGCTGTAAAACTTAGATAACATGAAGATAATTGGCCTAAAGGAAAACAAAATCATATTGATTAAATAGTCATGCACCATTAACATTTGCAAAACGTGCATCAATATAAAATGTACATGCCAAAAAGAAAACACAGACATACCTTAGATATCTATCTACAGGGTATCTATCTATGGCTGGATGCCTTGGTCCTTTTTTTCCTTTTCTTTTTTTCTATGTGGATGAGGGAGACAAACGGCAAAACTGCCTGTAACGTGTGCCTACCAAGGCCTACCAAATACTTTGAACATACACTCAAGGATATACATTGTGGTCATAGTTTTTCGAAGTTCTTAAACCGAATCAAATCTCAATAAATATGTACAGTACTTAACCTTCAACTGTCTTGATGGTGTAATGGTTTGAGTGTTTAAGATCTGTATGTGGTAACCCAGGTTCCAATCCCGGGTGGATCATATGCTTTCAATAATTTCATTGGGAGGTGTTTGGTGTTGGAAGTGAAATTAAAAAAATAAATTATATACATGGCAAAGGTTTGTTTGTTGTCTTAGGGTTTATACTGAGCACTGATTTGTGTTTTGGAGTGTACCTTACCTGATCTTATAGGTGACTTAGAACCTTGCCTAGATCTAAAATCAGACATAGATTGCCTAACAATCTGATGTGAACTAATGAACTTGATAAGTCTTGGTTACTGTCACTTTTTGATTTATCATCATCAAGCATAACTGATCGGGACTGTTCGGCCAGGCAGCCTAGGGAATGACAACAACAAAAACTGTCTTAAGAATCATTGATTTTTGTTTTCAAGTTATATAGGCTATACATGCAGTGCACTACTGTATGTGTTATAGTTATATAGGCTATACATGCAGTGCACTACTGTATGTGTTATAGTTATATAGGCTATACATGCAGTGCACTACTGTATGTGTTATAGTTATATAGGCTATACATGCAGTGCACTACTGTATGTGTTATAGTTATATAGGCTATACATGCAGTGCACTACTGTATGTGTTATAGTTATATAGGCTATACATGCAGTGCACTACTGTATGTGTTATAGTTATATAGGCTATACATGCAGTGCACTACTGTATGTGTTATAGTTATATAGGCTATACATGCAGTGCACTACTGTATGTGTTATAGTTATATAGGCTATACATGCAGTGCACTACTGTATGTGTTATAGTTATATAGGCTATACATGCAGTGCACTACTGTATGTGTTATAGTTATATAGGCTATACATGCAGTGCACTACTGTATGTGTTATAGTTATATAGGCTATACATGCAGTGCACTACTGTATGTGTTATAGTTATATAGGCTATACATGCAGTGCACTACTGTATGTGTTATAGTTATATAGGCTATACATGCAGTGCACTACTGTAATAGTTATATAGGTAGTTATATAGGCTATACATGCAGTGCACTACTGTATGTGTTATAGTTATATAGGCTATACATGCAGTGCACTACTGTATGTGTTATAGTTATATAGGCTATACATGCAGTGCACTACTGTATGTGTTATAGTTATATAGGCTATACATGCAGTGCACTACTGTATGTGTTATAGTTATACAATTAATGAATGTGCAGTACTGTACTGTACTGTACTGTACTGTACTGTACTGTTAAAATGTAATGCAGAAATTACTAATATGCCATGATTATTTAGTGAGCGCTACCCGGCATTGTTAACCTGGTCTCAATCCGAGGTTTGAACCTTTCAAAACAATATACAGGTATAAGGAAGATTTCAGCACACACCAGTGTGTGCTTTAAGTCTTGTGCACAACAGATAATTCAGGGATTTCAACTGAAATAAATATTAAGAAACTCGACAACATAACTGAAATGCATGCCAAACACAACATACAAAACAATAAAAAAAATTGCAATGTAAATACTGTATTAGCCAAACAGAAATAACTAAATAGATTCGCCATGCGTTAAAACGGCAGATTTGTAAATCTAGGTGGTTCGCACAGAAACAGAGGATGCCTGTGCCGTGTAAATGTGTTGTGGTCGTAGTCTGAACACACTCACGACATGTTACAGGTTGCAAATTAATTTTTGGGTACATGGGTATTCCTACTGATGCTACAGAAAAAAAAAAAGGGAAATGTCAGACTATTAGCGAACAAAAGTACTCATCAATTCACTACCATACTAGGGGGTCTATCACTGTGCGGCTAAAGACGAGAGAGGGCAGAGGAGGGGAGGGGGTACCTACGGACATCGCAGAGAAAGTTAACTTTGGTGCCGTCTGGCGTCATCCTGTACGGCACCGTCACTTTTCGTTTCTTGTTCTTCACGGGACTCAAGTTTAGTGCGGTCAGTGATTCCGACGCCGACTCGATATCCCCAGTCCCCACTTTTTGCCTGGTGTCTGATTTTGCTGAATCGATGGAGAGGGACTTTTGGAATTGTGGTTTATCTGTAACGGTTTTCATGTTCCCCAGGGCTCCCAAGGGATCACTCGTTACTGGTATTCTTGAAGTAGAGGGCCCTGGATCGCATAGAAGTTTGGTGTTCTCGTCGATTTCTGCATCTTCATCCTCGCTCAGAGGCCCACTGGCTAGTCTGGATGTACATGGGTTCGATTCCCCGAGTTCGCTCAAATCCTCAAAGCTTCCTAGTGGGTTTTTTGTGCTGGGTGAATCTTTGGAATTGTTTGTTGTGGATGTTTCCTTGATGGGTGTGTCGGGTGTGTCGGGTGATTCGTCTCGACTCGTTGCTGATATGTTTGGTTGTGATTCGGTTGTGCAGGGAGAGTGGATTCTTTGAGCACTACCAGGCCTTTTCACTCTCAAGGGACTGGTGGGTGACTCCTGGTTTCTGGTTTGTATTCTGGGAGACAGATTGGGTGATTCAGACTTATTGCTTGATTGGGTAGGGGATGTTTCTTTCCCAGACGATCGATTGGCCTTGACGATCTGATCCTGGATGTCTTGGCATATAAAAGTGGTTGTGCTAGTTTTATTTGGGTCACTTATTGCCTTGGTTTGGCCCATAAATGTCTCTTTCTGTGATGCCTCTGCCCCTAACGCCATCTCATCAGGTACTGTGGTGGTTGTGGTGGTGGTGATTGTGGTGGTGATTGTGCTAAGAGTTGTAGAGGTGTTTGTGGTGTTTATTGGTATGGTTTGAGCGATGTTGTGTGTTTCTGCGATGTTCTGTGTTCCTTGGCTATCATACTTTGGCACGGAGGGGGTTGCTGCTAGGGGCTCGGAGAGTGTTTCGCTTTGTACATGTATTATTGCTTGGCTAGAGAGGGGCTCCTCCAGGGGGGTTAACAAATCTACTGGGGGCTTATCCACAGGGGGTATTTCCACGGGGGACATATCCACAGGGGGAATATTCGTAGGGTATGGGGCCTGTGGGGAGGTAGGACGGGACGAGGAGAGGAGGGGACAATCTTCCTGCGGGGAATCGGCTCGACTCGGAGACGCCTCGGGGACCAGACCGGGCAAATCCGGGGGTGCCTTAGCGGGCCCCGGTTCCCTAGGAGAGGTAGGGGTAGCGGGCACGGAACCCACAACAGTCTGGTCACCGTGATAGTGTCGGCATTTAGCACACTGAGCGATCTCCGCCGTCTCCTCTTCCTCCCGTATAGTGTTGCATGCTACCACTGAACAACATCTACCACTACACACCGCTAGAAAGGAAAAGAAAAAAAGTAACATAAATAAACTGCAGAGAAGGGGGGAAAACTGGACCAAAAAAAAAGCATAAAAAAACTGGCATAAAACAGGCAAGAACATCAACAACAACAACCACAACAACAACACAAAGCTAAGTGCACAGAAACATTACACAGCTTCAGAAACATACGTGTGTGTGTGTGTTGTGATGTGATGTGATGTGATGTGGTGTGTGTGTGTGTGTGATGTGATGTGATGTGATGTGATGTGATGTGATGTGATGTGATGTGATGTGATGTGTGTGTGTGTGTGTGTGTGTGTATCCTCATGTTTGATTTTAATGTACAGTACTGTATATATGTTATGCATGTATATGTGCGTGTGTGACTATGTATGTGTGTGTTAGTGTGCATGTGAGTGTTGTGTGTGTATGTATCATGTATGGGTCTTAGTGTGTGAGTCAGCAAATGTGTGCGCATGCATGAATGTGTGAGTGCTTTTGTGTGCGTGTATGTAACATTTTTATTTGTCTCTCGTGTGTGTGAGTGTGTGGTAGTGTGAGTGTGTGGTAGTGTGTTTGTATGCATGTGTGTCATAGTGTGTGTGTATTATATTGTGAGTATGTGTGTGTGTGACTGTGTGTATGTGTATCATAGCATGTGTGCAGTATATTGTGTGTGGTAGTGTGTGTGTGTGTGTATGTGTGTGGTAGTGTTTGTGTGCATGTGTGTCATAGCGTGTGTGCACTTTACTGCGTGTGTGTTGTGTGTGTGGTAGTGTGTGTGTGTGTGTGTGTGTGTGTGTGTGTGTGTGTGTGTGTGTGTGTGTGTGTGTGTGTGTGTGTGTGTGTGTGTGTGTGTGTGTGTATGGTAGTGTGTGTGTGTATGTGTGTGGTAGTGTTTGTGTGCATGTGGGTCATAGCGTGTGTGCATTATACTGTGTGTGTGTATGTGTGTGGTAGTGTGTGTGTGTATGTGTGTGGTAGTGTGTGTGTGTATGTGTGTGGTAGTGTGTGTGTGTGTGTGTGTGTATGTGTGTGTGTGTGTGTGTGTATGTGTGTGGTAGTGTGTGTGTGTATGTGTGTGGTAGTGTGTGTGTGTATGTGTGTAGTAGTGTTTGTGTGCATGTGTGTGTGTCATAGCGTGTGTGCATTATACTGTGTGTGTGTTGTAAGGATAGGATAGGATAGGACAGGAGGCGTTGGGCTAGAACAATAGGTACACAAAGCTACAAGCACAAGGAATAAACAGAGGTACGGCCAATTTACACAAACGCTTTTTCCTCAAACCCTCAATCAATAACTTTCCTCTAGTTTGCAATATTTTGAAACTACTCTAAGATGGTGTTACACAAGGAAATTGTATTTTGGCATCTTCAAAATTTAAGCTGTATACAAAATCAGCCACCTAACATAATCTTCCTTCAGTATAGTTTCCGATTCCAATGCAAAAGAGTTTCAAAATATTGTGAGATAAAAGTTGCTCATCGAAATTTGCCAAAAAAACGCACATATGACACTGGTAAATAGACTGAAGATAGGTTTAATCTAAGCAAAAGATATCTTACATTTCACTCTCATTCTACACTGGTTTAAGTGGCCAGACTGAAGGTAGAATGATAGAAATAAACTCAGAAAAATTGACAGAAGCAATATACAGTACAGTATATGCAAAAACCATATGAGGAGGACCACTTTATTGATATTTCACAATGGCCTGATGAAGCTCTATGCAAAACATTGTCAAAATTATGCTCCTCCTCATATGGTGTGTATATTCATGAAAGTAGAATATTTTAGGTGACAGAATTCGTATAAAAAATACTTTTTTAATTGGATCAGATAGTGTCAGACCAAAGATGACAAATACAGTTGTTGCAAAAATGGTTTGTGTAAATCTGCCTTAAGAATGTCCAATAATATGCTGTGTATCACTCACCTTTTGTACTCCAACACTCACACAACTCTTACTCTCTCACATCAAACAAACTCTATAAATTCATAATATACCAATTTTATATGTAGTCTATCTTGCCATACACTAATTTATACAAATACACCCTAAATAATACATATATAAAACTGATAGCCTACATAAGCTATAAAATGTGTCATGATATACATGCAAGCTTAACCCTTTGGCTGCGGGAACCGTTCAGGAACGTTCTGTCAATTTAAAGCAATTTACAGGCTCTTAAAGCCTCTTAAAGCCTGTGGAGACGAGTGCGAATGAGCGGCAGGCCCCAGTCCACTCTACAGCCCGGCAGCTGGTGCACTGAGGAGTGACAGCCATATCTCGCGAGACCTATGCAGTGATGCCAAAAGCAAATGTAGCACAACATTGCTCATTATTAGCAAATATTTGCCGATGACTATGGTAGCGCTGCGGATGAACCCTGTGAGCTACGAAGCTCGTTCTGGTGTCATTTTGAAGCTATTTTTTTCTAGTTTTTGGCTGAATACATTTAATTTAATTCAGAAACTTGCTTAATCATTCAAGAGTGCCTGAATGAGCCCTAATATAGCGGAAATATGCCCGCACCGTAAGTGTTAAAGACTGCTTCATCCACAGATAATGTGGTTTCAGTCTTAAGTCCAAAATGGCGGAATTCAAGGCGACTCTGTTTTGGGCTGCCTCTGGCGTTATTCTTTATGTTGAGATTGGACCTAAGTACTGTACCTGATCCCACATTTTTCTAGGTCTACCCCTACGAGCAGCTCCCGCCACGTTCATAGTCCGGCATTTCTTCACTCAATTCTAATAATTTCAAAGGTCAGAAGTCTAAAGCTGGCAGTACAGTACCTGGCCAGTTTATTCTAGCCCGTCACTGTTTATGGCTATTACTTCTTTTGCCTATATATTTTCTCGTCCTCGTTTTAGTTTGTTTATTTTGCATTATTATTTTATCACTTATCACCACAGAGTAGCTGATTTTGTCTTCAATTGACCACTTGCGACTTTCAACCTATAAAGAAGTTGGAGCTATTAGACAGAAATACAATAAAATGTAAGTTTCTGATGGATAGAAAGTATGCTGATTTTTTTTTTGTATATAAATGCATTACAACCGTATTTTTGCTTGTTATTCTACTAAATGTCGACGTCTGCAGCTCCAACTTCCTTATACTGTAGAATGAAACTCGCAAGTAGTCAATTACCAGATGTATCACATGTACAGTAAGCTAGTCATCAATTCCAGGCACTAACTAATTGACCACTTGTGAGTTTAGGTCTATAAGGAAGTAGGAGCTTCTAGATATCAATATATAGATGAATTAAGATAACCCCTTCTGCACCAGCACTATCCTTTTAACTTAATTCTGCCAAATATTAAACATTTCAATATCGAGATGGTCACCATTACAGACGGTCACTGGGCGATTCCATTGTCTGCACACACTCACACAATAGCTATTTAGTAACAATGATACTGTATTACCATTTTAGTACACTACATCTTCTAGGAGTCAGTTCCAAGCATTGACCACTCTCACACTGAAAGAATTCGCCCTGACTAGAGTTCTACAGTGACCTCTTTTATTTAGCTTGCGTGTGTTTGATCTTGTTCTCAACTCGCTGAATTCAAAGAAGACTTGATGATCAACATTTTCTACCCCTTTCAGGATTTTATAGGTTTCAATTAAATCTCCTTTTTTTCTTCTCTTCTGCAGCGATGTCAGCCCCAGTCGTTCACACCTTACTTCATAGTCAAGGTCCTGTAGTTCGGGTACAAGTTTGGTCATTCTCCTCTGAACCTTTTCTAATTCCAGAATATCCTTCCTGTAGTAGGGTGACCAACTCTGCACCGCATATTCAATATGACGTCTCACTAAAGAGCAGTACTGTACAGGGTTTTGCAGGTTTCTAAATCCATGGGAGAAAAATTTCTTTGAATTAGATCAACCATCTTGTTCCCCTTTGCTGCCACTTTTGCAATATGATGTGCTGGTTTTAGGTCTGATGATATAAATACTCTCAGGTCTTTCTCTACGTCAGATGATTTACGCTCTTCACCATTCAGTTCATACATTACCCTGGGATTCCTATGGCCAACATGCATAGTCACACATTAATCGGTATTAAAATCCAGTAGCCATTTCTTACTCCAATCCTGCAACTTCCCAAGGTCCCTTTGCATAGCCTGAATATCTTCCTCAGAGTTTATCACTTTAAAGATCTTAGCGTCATCAGCAAAAAGTAGGGTCGGACACTCTAGGTTTTGTACCATACGGTATCGTTAATGAAAACCAAAAAAACAGAACAGGCCCAAGAACTGACCCCTGCAGCACTCCAGATGTGACACTCAATTTTCAGATTGTGCCCCTCTTATTTTCACCAACTGTTCATTATATAATGCTGATTAGCAAAGTATTATAATAGGTTACAATGCTTAGACTGAGACGTTCTGAGAGTGAGGGTCTGAGTCTGGAGGGTGAGACGGTGAAGCACTTGAGCGAAGCAACCGGCCGCTTCAGAGATGGAGCTGCTTCGAGCCATGATGGATGCTTCGCATGTCTCACTCCCCAGACTGGAACAAGACCTCACGGGCTTCACCGTGTTGGGCGGTGGAATGTACAGGCTCTCAGCCTATGCCCGAGAGGGAGTAGTTGGAATATAGAAAAAAAAAAAAAAAAAAAAAAAAAAAAAAAAAAAAAAAAAAAAAAGACGTAAGGTTAACGTAAGGGTTATAAGGTTAAACTGTGTCACAGCTACAGTATTTGCATTGTTTTGGGTTCAAATGGTGCTATCTAGTGGCCATAACTGAAACTGATGTCTTGGTCTAAATCATAGGCGCATTTTTGCTTGAGCTTTGGCTTTAGCCAAACCCCGCATCATAGTATCGTGTCCGGTTGGTGCATCAGTATGGTACCGTAATGCTAACTGAACTCTACCAAACATTGCAAAAGGCGGTGGTTCAGTTTCTCTATAAGCACTGTAATTCATTATTATGCCTTGCTTATCAGCAATATAGACTCATTAAAGTATTGAGTACCTGTAAGTAAGTGTACTAATTCCAGTTTTAGTTAGTGTAGCAATTCTGGGTCATTGGGTGACTAGGTTCTAGTGGGTGTATGGGTGGGGTTGGGTGGTCTAGGAACATATCCAAGTAACTCGAGGTTATTTCACTGTTTTTAGTTCAGTGGGTTATTTAACCCTCGCTGTACAATGTTTCGCTCTTATGACCTAATCCTTCTGGCCAGCCCTGTGAGAGTTTCAGATCGAAACTCAGTGGTCTGGTTAAACTAATGAAAAAAAAAAAATAATAATTTCGCTAACCGATCAGGTTTCCAGGAACGTATCCCAATCGGATATCGAGGGATACCTGTAATCCTAATGCCCAGACGCCTTCTTAGGTCCTCAGTCGATAACCCATCCCTGAGGTAGGGCATATCCTAGTCCTGTCAATCAAGGGATTGCACAGTATTCAAAACGGCATCTGCATCTTTCTACCTATCAGAAACCTACATTATTATTGTATTTCTGTTTAACCCATGGCCTTCGGGGTGTTTGAACCCTCCCGCCACTGAAGAACCAGCTGAATATTTATATTTTCATGATTTTGGCGCACTTATGAATATGCAACATTATACACAAATTGATTTTTGTATGAGATAATAATAATAATAATAATAGTATGCTGGTATTTTATTTGTTCGAGCGCCAATTCTCCAAATGGATTCACGAGCGCTCACATTAACTTAAATTTTTCCATTTAAAAAAAAATAAATAAAAAAAAAAAAAATAAAAAAAAAAATAGAACTTATAGTTGTCAGTAACTCTATGCTCCCCAATATCATAAGCCCTCAGAAATATGTGCGACTTCAGTTGTTTCTTAAAAGTGTCAACACAATTCAACTGCTTAAGTGACACAGGAAGTCGACTGAATAGACGTGGGGTAACATAAGAAAAGGATCTAGCAGCAAAAGCACGTTCCCCAATGGCTCTCGGCTCATAAAGAGATGAAAAATTTAGTTGTGTGTTTTGTTTTGGTCACTTGACCAACATTTGTCCAAATGCGGCGACACAGTACTGACGGCTACGGCTACAGTTTGTGCCACCCCAAGAAAATAAAAAAAAGGGGTAGATAGATAGATAGTTCAATTCTTATGGATTTTAAATATTGAAGCTGCCAAACAACAATTGCACATAAAAATTAACGGAAAGAGCTCATGACACCGCCTTAACTCCTCCCCAACTCAACAGAGGGGGGTTCTCCGCTGAAAATAAAAGTAGACAAATTTGATGTTGACTTTGGCTTAACTTGATGCTGACTTTCTGTAGATACAGTAATAAACCCTCTTTTTCTTTCTGTCAAGGATTTTAATTTTTAAGGTTAGCCTTATTTTTGTTTTATTCTTTTTTTAGTTTCCTCCCTAGATCTCTATCAAGCTTAAACGAAATATCCCCAAGACCCCCTTCGAGAATTTACTTTTTTACATTTTTTGGTAGAATTTTTTTTCTGGCCATAGGCCGGTTCCTCCTAAATTACAGGCTCCCTATCACACACCAGGAAAGAATCGACACCATAACGGCATGAAAGATCTTAATTACAATTGACAAAGATATGGGGTGAAAGACCTCAAAATAGACAAACTATTGGGGCAAACTAATAGGGTTCTCCCACTAATAATAAAAGTTGAGAATGTTGACTTTGGGAACACTTGATACTGACTTTTTATAGATAATAAACTTTCTTATTGTCTTTCTGAATGAATAAATATATAAACAGACCAACAAAAATAGCCACTACCCCCTTAACCCTATAAACCAAGGATAAAGAAGGTAAAATTCCTTCCAATACCTGTACTTAGAAAACTAGAGGGGCACTCGTTAGAGCGCCTATGCTGGATTTGTACTGTCATTTTCTTCTGGATTTGGATTCCATGATATGATCCGGATTGCCTCCTAAATTGAATCACTTCTTCCTTGGTGCATATCTTATCTGCCCGCCAAATTCGTGAAAATCTGTCATAACTTTGTGAGATATCTTTTTTACAGAGGCGAAAACATTACCTCCGTCCAATTTCATTGGCAGAGGTAATTATGACAATACTGAAAGTCTTCCTGTATTACCTTTACTACTGCTAACAGGAGGGGGGGCAGGGGGCTAGGAAACCTCATTCTATTGTATAATTCTCCTACTCGATGAGAAAGAGAAACGGACAAGATAACGTGAAAGTGGTCCCGGACCCTACATACATACTGTACATACATACGGGTTTAAATACCGCAATCGTCCACAGTGAATGTGGCTTCCATGGTACATTCACAGTACTGCAAACAGTGCACAGAAATCATAACATGGTGGCTACAGTCTTTACTGAAGCACAGTACAACAAAGTCTTGCCACAACAACGCCCCATCATGTCATTACTCTGGATATGAACTTTTAAATCTTGTTTCTGTTTGGGCTCTGTCTCGTGTTGGCTACCTCCAACAATGGGGTATGTGCCTGGGTATATACATATATACAGCAGGTGGGGGCTGGCTTCCTGCAATATTGGTAAACTCGGTGTCAGCGCCTCTGAGAAAATTATAGCCCACATATATGGCAATAGTTCAAGCTGATTGATGTGTGTCACCGTGATTATTAAAACCTTTGTCAAGAATAAATAATTACTACAAGACATTGAACACAGTCGTAAAAGCCAAGCAGCTGGAATTATTAACACATACTGTAGGTGGGGCGATATTATCTTAGGAGTCGCTGAAACCGAGTGTAGTACATACATACATACATACATACATAACATTTTAAGACTGAGTGTTCCACACATAAGTGCAGTTTCAGTCTCTTGTCCTAATGGCGGCGTTCCAGGCAACCCTGTTAAGGGCTGCTTCACTTGTCAAGTTCTTGGATTTGAGATCGGCGCGTATAGTCCGATCCCAGGTCTTCCTCGATCCACCCCTTGGTGCAGCTCCCTCCACAATCACAGACCTGCATTTTGTCACCCAATTTTGTTCATCCATTCTCTCCACATGTCCATACCATCCCAGTCTACTTGTACGCATCACCTCGCTAATACTCTTTATACCTAAACGTCTCCTCAGCTCAACATTTGTTATTCTATCCTGTAGCCTGGCCCCACACATCCATCTCACCATTCTCATCTCATTACGCTCCATTCTGTTGACATCCTCTACTTTAACGGCCCATGTTTCTGAGGCATACGTCATTGCACTTCTAACACATGAGGCATACACCTTTCCCTTCAGGGGGAGAGGCATTCTTTTCATGGTCAGGATTGGCATCAATTCTCTGAACTTCCCCCAGCCACACCTAATTCTAGCAACAGTGGCAGCCTCGGCCCCACCACCGGCAGAGATGGTATCTCCTAGGTAACAAAACTTGTTCACCAGCTCCAAAGACTCATTTCCAAAATTCACAGCCACAGGATCATCACTTAACACAAGCTCGCCTTTGCACACTACGCACTCAAATTTCTCTATTTCTGACTTATCCTTCGGCAGGGGCCCCTTTATTCTACTACAGCGCTTACTCCCATGGTGTACCCAACATCGACAGATGCTACATTGAATTGAGTTAACGCCCACTCCCTTTCCACACACTGCACATGGGTATGCACCGCTCTTTTCCACATTGCCTCGTCTCAAACTACAATGCATAACCTTGGTTTTGTTAATATTGACTCTTAAACCCTTGCTCGCCATGCCCTCTCTCCACTTTCTGAATTTGGCCTCAGCATCCTGCATACTGTCAGCTATTAGGACTAAATCGTCTGCATAAAACAGTTCCAACGGGAGTCCGCCTCTAAAAACTCTAGACAACGCCTCCAAGACCATAATAAAGAGGAGGGGGCTTAACACTGAACCCTGATGGACTCCAACACGGACTGCGAATTCATCACTCAGTACACCTTTCACCCTCACCGAACTTCGCGAATCCTCATACATCTTCATTATCACACGCACCAGCCACTCTTCCACACCAAGTTTCCTCATAGCCCACTGTACAACATCTCTAGGTACCCTATCAAAGGCCTTCTCCAGGTCCACAAACACAAAGTAAAGATCCCTGCCTTTTAGTAGGTATCTTTCCTGTATCTGCCTGACTATGAAGATAGCATCGGTTGTACCACGTCCTGGCATAAAACCAAACTGCATATCATCAATAGAGATGCTTTGCCTGATCAAACCCTCAAGGACTCTCTCACAGACCTTCATGATTTGGTCAAGCATTTTCAGGCCCCTATAATTTCCTCTATCTAGCGCATCCCCTTTTCCTTTGTATATATTTACTATTACACTTTTGAGCCAATCCTCTGGGATTTTCTCATCTTTAATAATGGTGTTTATCAACTCAGTGACTAAGTTTACACCAATCTCCCCTGAGGCTTTTATCATCTCAGCGACAATGTCGGAGCAACCTGGAGCTTTACCGTCCTTCATTTTATTGATTGCGTCGCTCACTACAGCTGGTGCTATCAAAGGAGGGGGCCCAGATATTGGTTTTTTTATACTAAGCTGTTCCTTATCCCATTCAAACTCTACATTTAGCAATCGTTCATAGTGTACCTTCCATGCTTCTCTGATTTCATTTTCTGCATACACAATCTTCCCATTATCATCTCTAACACACTGTTCACCTATAATATCCCTACTGTCATTTTTAACTCGCCTAGCTAGGTTGAAGATCCCATTGGGGTTGTCAGTGTTACACACTTGTTCGAGGACCAGGTCCTTAATGCGATTTTTAGCATTGTAAATAACTCTTTTGGCAGTTCGTTTAGCTGCCTGGTATTCCTCCCTGCTGCCTCCTTTCTTCCATGCTTTGAAGCATCTCCTTTTCTCTTTCACAGCATGTTCTACCTCATCGTTCCACCACCAAGAGGTCTTATTCCTGGGGTGACCCTTTGTTTTCCCACAGACTTTGTCAGTGGCAGCGATAAGGCTATGCTTAAGAAAGTTCCATTGGCTATTTACATCGTTAGGCCTAGCTTCCTTATTTCTATTCATTTCCTCCAGTTCATTATGAAACCTATCCCTAACTTCCTTGTCCTTCAGCAGCCACACTTTCCTTTTGGGTATGTAAACCTTCTTGCGCTTAGGATCTCTGTATAAGCTCATGTCGCACACAAGTAGCTTATGCTGGGGGATACATTCTTCGCTCGAACTAGTTTCCAGTCTTTCCTGTTAACCAAGTATGAGAAAGTTCCCAGTAACATTGTAATTCCATGACTTATAGCAGTTTTGTCTTCCCATATGAGGTAGGGTTTCTAGGGTAAGTAGGCTATCCTTCACAGAGAAACAAAAAATACATTTATTAGCAAATACAGTCATCATAAAGGTGAGCCAAAGTCAACATTATGGACTTATATTTTCAGCAGAGACTGCACCTGATAAACAGTGGACTGGGACACTCACCATCTCGAACATCGCCAGACTCAATCTCGTAGAGTCCGTCGGCGAAGTAGTCGAGCCCCTCGTTCTCTGAGCGTGAGCGAGCACCTTCCGGCCGAGACTTCCACCCGGAGTTGATGAACGTGTTGAAGTTGGCACTTGGGTCGCTCAAACGACGCTGGAGGATCACAAGGTTCAAAGTTAGAAACAGAATAATGTGGAGCAAGCAAATTCAGTCCTACATTAAAGTCTCTTCTTTATACAGTACTTCTTTATATATATATATATACAGTATGTACTTCTTTATAATCATTAGTATAATATATCTGGTAAAAGTTAAATTTATGCTTCACAGATCTTACATCTTTGGAATTATAATGTAAAACTTGCAAAAACAAAAACTGCACAATATAAAGACAAACAAACTTATAAAAACAAACACAGTTTGTGGAAATAATGCATTGAAGATTTAGCTAAACATATTCTTACAGTTTCTTACAGTAGATCCTCTGGAAAAAGGCAAACTAGGCCTGTGTATCCAGCTCAGTACCAGTACTTGCACTGCTGCGGTCGTTCACGGTGTTGGCGGCGGCGGTAGCAGACGCAACATTTTTACTTTTCTGTATTTTTGCTTTATAATCAAACTTCAAATCTTGTCTTCCCCATGCTTTATCAAGATTACTTTCAAACTCCCTTATTGATTCGGAATCGACTACATACTGGGGCAGTGTGTTCCACTCATTTACCACTCTATCACAAAATGAGTTCTTTGCCTTCTCAAGCCTATTTCTTTCTTTGTAAATTTTCTTAGAGTGCCCTCTCGTTCTTGTTCCCTCCCGCATCAAGAAGATACCTTCACACACATCCTCATCATACTTTCCTGACACTATCTTAAAAGTCTCTATCATATCCCCTCTCTTTCTCCTATATGCCAGTGTCGGAAGCTTGAAATGGCTTGAAATAACTTGTAACTACATTAATGCAAATACTTCAGCCCTTTCATTTACCTTAAAGCTATATCAAAATCTGTGAGAACAACTTGTCCAATCACACTTCCACACACTACAGTAGATCTCTTCATCTGTCTACAACTGTACCTAAACTTATTAGATATTGGCCTGTTCATAAAGCCCTAAAACAACTGACCACTTGTGAGTTTCAGGCTGTAAGGAAGTTGGAGTCGTAAACCGACATTAAAAAAAATAATAATAATACTGGTAATGTAGGATTCTGATGGATAGAAATTCTATTGAATTAAATTTTATGTATTTAAAAATGCACTACAGTACAACTATATTTTAGCTGGTACTGTATGTATATATGTATGTACAGTATCTGTATATACTTAGGCGCATACCCCATAGTTGAGGGTGGCCGACTCGAGACAGAGCCCAAACAGAAAAACCAAATAAGATAAAAATAAAACATTCACACACATCTAGGTCGCTCAGGAGAAGACCCAGCGACTAAGGTCCATGATGGGGTCCCCAGGAAAAGATTCCCAGGTCCCAGATCTCTGGAAGAGGTTCCGGTCACAGCAGGCAAACACATAGCGGAACTACACCACAATGCCCGCCCACCTCACATCCAGGCAGGGCCCTTCCTATATACACCGGCTCTCCGGGCCAGGCGCCTGATGGACTATTATCTAGTCCAACTGGTGCCCGATCCCCTCTCCCTACGACCGCATTATCACTTATCTATTCACTAGCTTCCTCTACTCATTCCTATTAATCACTACTTCTCTTGCCTGTTCTTCAATCAGCTCTCTATCTTCCAATGCTTTTTTCACACCATCTCCTCCGAGGTCTTCCTCTCAATCTATTTCCCCTTGCTTCTGACTCACATATTCTCTTTGTAAGCCTTTCATCACCCACTCATTCAACATGTCCATACCAGCATAGCATTCTTTTGTCCACTCTGGCCGATAAGGGTTCCTGTTGTCCCATTTTCCTATGTACCTCTTCATTCCTCAATCTGTCTCTACATGTCACTCCACACATACTCCTCAAGCAGCTTATCTCCATCACATCCTACCTTCTTTTCTCTTGTACATTCAGATCCCATGGCTCAGCCCATACATCACTGTTGGTACAACTATCCCTTAATACATTACAATTTTACGCTTTCATTCCGAGATCTCACATTCCACATACAGTGCTTCCCATTGCTCCAAAAACTTTCCTTCCCTCACACACTCTCTGTCTTACTTCCATTCCCACACTGTCTCTACTTATCACTCCTCCTAGATATTTAAAAAAATCCATTTGTTCTGGCATTTCCCCATCCAGTCGTACATTTAGATTTACCCTACGAGCATCTTTATTACACACCATGACTTACTTTTATTGTCATTCACCCTCAGCTTCCTCCTCCCACATACCACACCAAACTCTTTTACCACTCGCTGCAGCTTCTCCTCAGAATCCGCCACCAGTGCTGTGTCATCAGCAAACAGCAGCTGATTCAACTCACCAGGCGTGCCAGGCAGCCTAGGGAACGACTACAACTACTACTCTCAATCACCACCATTCTTTCCTACTAAACCCAATCCTCTACCCATAAAACTAATCTACCAGTGCGAGGAATGTAGTAAAGACGGTGAAACAGAAAAATAAAATAATGTGATGATTGATGAAGAACGATCTGTGCGAGGAATGTAGTAAGATTGTGGAACAGAAAATAAAGTGATGATAGCCAACGAATGAAATTTTTCTATTGAAAAATGTACAAATTTAGCCTGCTGTCAAAAACATTTAAACAAATATATGGAAAAAAATAGACACCTGGATGGGAATAAACGTCTTCAAACAGTAGGATGAATGGGGCCGAATGGATACAACCCAGAGAGAGAGGGAGATGGTGGAACAGAGAATAATGTGATGATAGCCGACGAACAACCTGTGCGAGGAATGTAGTATAGACGGTGGAACAGAAAATAATTTGATGATTGATGAAGAATGACCTGTGCGATTGATAAAGAACGACCTGTGATTGATGAAGAATGACCTGTGCGATTGATAAAGAACGACCTGTGCGAGGAATGTAGACTTATAGACGGTGGGACAGAAAATAATGTGACGATTGATGAAGAACAACCTGTGTGTGGAATGTAGTAAAGATGGTGGAACAGAGAATAATGAGATGCTAGCGGACGGACAACAACCTGCGTGGCGTGGCTGACCTGGTGACGATAGATGAACCGGTCTTCGGGCTCGTCCTCCCAGTCACAGTCCCACATGTCCGTCAGGCTCACACCGGGTTCCGACGTTGGGGTTTCTACGCCTGAACCTGTACAAGAAGGGTTAGAGATATTAGGGGAATTAGGGGTGGGGTGGGGGGGGAATGGGTGGGGTGAGAAAAAACAAAATCCTCCCGTTAATAATAAAACATAACGTAACAGAACATATATATAAGCCCTTGAGTGGCCTTCGCTCATCATTACAGTATATATAAAATCATCTAGTGTTAGGAAGAAAACAATGAAAAACATGTACCGCACTATATTAATGAAGGTAGTTTTAAACCCCTTGACAATTGACTACATGCGAGTTTCTGGCTATAAGGAAGTTGGAGCAGTAGACATCGATATTAGTAAAAATACCAGCTAAAATAAGGTTGTATCATATCAATAAATATTGAAAATCAAATTAGGCATACTTTTTATCCATCAGAAGCCTACATTAATATTGCATTTATGTTTTATGTCGATGTTTACAGCTCCAACTTCCTTATAGCCTGAAACTCACAAGTGGTCAATTGAGATGCTTTTAATCCATCAAATGGCTATCTTAAACTTTAAATCTATCTACCGTATATCCTCAAGTACAAGTCGATTTTTTTCAGACCTTCTATAAGGTCAAAAAGTCAGGGGTCGCCTTATATACACATAATAAATGTAAGTGGTCAAAATTCTGTTATCTGTTTACCTATCTATCCATCTAATCACCTTATCCAGATAGACAAAAATAAAAATAAAATCTCTCCCTCCCCTCAAAACATACATAAGAGTACAGTACACATATACAGTACTTTGTGGCATGGTCACTAGCGCATCTGACTGCTGATCTAATGCCATTGATAGACATCAAGAGTGTGCACATTCAGATCTGACTTCCCAAACTGACTAATTCCTTGAACGTGACGATAGTGTGTTGTTATGTGTGCGATTAGTTTGCTTGGGAAACAGATTAACTTGCGCATGTAGTAATGTACACCCTATGTGGTGGATTGTGTTCTTTTATTTATAAATTATTATTTTACTTAAGCTTTGTTTCCACATTGCGATTTTGATTAGTTATTTTGTCTTTTTACGGTGTTCGTATACGTTTTGGTTAGTTTATTTTGCAAGTTTTACAGTATTATTCTGGTATCTGTTTACCTATCTATCCATCTAATTACCCAATCCAAATAGAAAACAAAATAAAAATCTCTCCCTCCCCTCAATACATACATAGAGTACAGTACACATATACATACATAGAGTACAGTACACATATACTGTACTTTGTGGCATGGTCACTAGCGCATCTGACTGCTGATCTAATGCCATTGATAGGCATCAAGAGTGTGCACCCTCAGATCTGACTTCTCAAACTGACTAATTCCTTGAACGCGACGATAGCGCGTTGTTGTTGTTGTTCCCCAAGCTGCCTGGCCGAACAGCCCCAAGGCCCCGAGTAAGGCCAAGGCCATAAACGAGTGCTGGGATCGAACGCTATATCTTTTGGGTGAGAGCCCTAACTGTTACCTCTGAGCTACGAGACGGCATATGCACAGCGATAAAACGGCATCAAGTGATTAAAGCGTTATTTCCACATAGCGATTTTGAGAAGTTCTTTTGCCTTTATATTGTCTCGTCCCAGTTTTGGTTTGTATATTTTGCAAGTTTTACATTTTAATACAGTAGTTAGCCATAGCATGCCTACCCAGGGTAACCAAATTCAGAAAAAAAACCCAACCCCCCTCAAGTATAGGCTACTGACCTTTAGGTTTAGTGACGGCCATCTCGGCATGTCCCTTCCCCTGCGGTCCCTTCATCCGTACAAACTCTATCCTCTGGTTACTGTTGCCGGCAAACAGACCCATCATCATCCTCTGGGCCACCTTGCTGCTTAAACTGGCCTGCAAGTAACGTAATAATATAACGTTACAGGAGGTCACCTGCTTTTTTTTCCTCTCCTTTTCTCTCTTTCTCTGGCTTGTAATGATGGGCCTGTTTGCCGGCAACAGTAACCAGAGGATAGAGTTTGTAAGTTTTTATTTTCTCTCTCTCTCTCTCCCTCTCTCTCTGGGTTGTATCCATTCGGCCCCATTCAGCCTACTGTTTTAAGACGTTTATCCTCATCCAGGTGTCGATTTCTTCCTGGCGAGCGAAAGCGACCCAGCATTGTATGGAGAAATCCGGGTACGCCGGAGACATTTTTCTATCGAAAAATGTACAAATTTAGCCTGCTGTCAAAAACATTTAACCCTTCCTACCAGGGCAGCATTTTAAAAGGACGCACCTTCCGAAGGCTCTGAGCCCAGGCGTCCTTTTAAAATCTGTATGCTTGTAAGCGTCCTTAACCGGATCCGAGAGGACTCATATGAGGCAAAACGTATAATGGTTAGGAGTCCGGGAGGCTTCATATGAGGCAAAATCAAAGGGTTTAAATCGCGCGGGCGGATTTTTTTTTGTGCGTGGGCTACCGCAGCGCCACCAAGCACAAACTAACAGGCAGCATCAGTTCTTAGTGCGCATCCAAGATGGATGGAGGTAATCCAAAAAAATCGCTGTGTCCGAATCGCCGCCCGCCGCCGCGTACCGTACGCCTAACAAAAGCAAGGCTAAAACGACCAAGAAAACAGTGCTTAGTCCCGATAGTGTTGCACACACTCTGGAAGAACTAAGCAAATATAGTGAACCGAGTGATTATAGTGAACTAAGTGAACTTGGGAGTGACTTTGACGAAGAACAAGTGGTTAGTGAAGATGAGGGTGAAGTGGCGGATGGATTAGAGCTTCTGCGCTTTATTAGTACCGATGAGGACGATAATGACGATAGTGAATGCGGTACTCGTGAATATAGTGAACTGAGTGAACTTGGGAGTGACTTTGACGAAGAACAAGTGGTTAGTGAAGATGAGGGTGAAGTGGCGGATGGATTAGAGCTTCTGGGCTTTATTAGTACCGATGAGGACGATAATGACGATAGTGAATGCGGTACTCGTGAATATAGTGAACTGAGTGAACTTGGGAGTGACTTTGACGAAGAACAGTGGTTAGTGAAGATGAGGGTGAAGTGGCGGATGGATTAGAGCTTCTGGGCTTTATTAGTACCGATGAGGACGATAATGACGATAGTGAATGCGGTACTCGTGAATATAGTGAACTGAGTGAACTTGGGAGTGACTTTGACGAAGAACAAGTGGTTAGTGAAGATGAGGGTGAAGTGGCGGATGGATTAGAGCTTCTGGGCTTTATTAGTACCGATGAGGACGATAATGACGATAGTGAATGCGGTACTCGTGAATATAGTGAACTGAGTGAACTTGGGAGTGACTTTGACGAAGAACAAGTGGTTAGTGAAGATGAGGGTGAAGTGGCGGATGGATTAGAGCTTCTGGGCTTTATTAGTACCGATGAGGACGATAATGACGATAGTGAATGCGGTACTCGTGAATATAGTGAACTGAGTGAACTTGGGAGTGACTTTGACGAAGAACAAGTGGTTAGTGAAGATGAGGGTGAAGTGGCGGATGGATTAGAGCTTCTGGGCTTTATTAGTACCGATGAGGACGATAATGACGATAGTGAATGCGGTACTCGTGAATATAGTGAACTGAGTGAACTTGGGAGTGACTTTGACGATGAAGAAGTGGTTAGTGAAGATGCAGTACCGTACGCTCGCCTAGCCTAGCCTAGTAAGTGAAAGTGACACACAAATGTATAACAAGTAATAATAACTCAATAATAACAGTGAGTGACAATAATTCATAACAAGAAGAGTAATAAGAGTGAAAGTGACACAATAATATCCAATAACAGTGAAAGTGCCGAAAATATGTTATAAAAAGTTTCGCAAACTCAATAATGGTTGTAAAAAAAATAAATGACACAATAACTATGACATTATCACCATACAAACATAATATCGTCTACAGGTACCAAAGCCACCGAAGCAACGAGTAACGTAGTGCGTGCTAGCCAGGGCCGCGGCGAAGCGTTCGGACACAGGCGAAAATACGCGGGAAATTACCTCCATTCCCATCATCATATCTCGGCAACCACTTGTCATAGCGATCTCAACTCAATGGCAGTCTACAGACGAAGGTTGGTTCTACACTATGCAATTTAGTTGACTGCTCTAGGTGGTCTCAATCAGTAGATATCGAATTATGAAGATAGCAATTTTTCAGGAATACCCCCGGACACGAAGATCGCCTCATATGAAGGCCCCCGGATCCGGAGGGTTAACCCTTCCAGCCCGGGTGTCATTTTACTATGACACCATAAAAGAAGGGCAGCAGCCCGGGTGTCATGCTGAAAGGCATGTGCTTGAAAGCGTGCTTTTAAAATTCGCGCGGCCAATGTTTACATTGCAGGGGCGATCGCAGCGCCACCAAGCCTCAACTAAAAACGTTATCAGTTCCTACGTGGCCGCCATAGCGAGTTATACAGGAAAAATTAATTCCGACGCGTCCGATTCGGTGCAACCTCCCGCGCGCCCCAGTGCTACTCCACTCGCAACATCGACGCCTGCAGCAGCCGAGAAGCTAGCTCAACGAAAGAAAGTGAAGTGTTTCTTGAGTGATAGTGCAATACAGCGAAAAATTTTTGATATTGAAGAGAGCAGTGGCGAAAGCTTGGTGGACAAAGAACAATTTATCAGTGCAAGCGAAGATGAGGAATTTGTTGGCTTTGGAGACGATGATAATGTGGACTTATTTGAGGGGGGAGACAGTAGTGATGATCCTGATGTGGAAGTGTTTCAGGAAGGTGCTATTGAACTTCCTAGTGTGCTAGAACCTAGGCCTACCCCCTCGCCATCTTTGGTAGGTCAGCCTAGGGCTAGGGCTAGGCCTAGCCATAGCCCTACCCCAGGACCTTCCCCTTTGCCTGCCCGTACGCCCTTGAAAGTGGGCAAATATTTTTTATAAACAGTCGCTGGTGAAAAGTGCAGCTAAAAAAGCACGCAGGGGAGCCGCAGAAAAGGCTAGGGAAGGTGAAGAGTGATAGTGAAGCCGACCCTGGTCTAGCAACCACCCGCATTCCTTTGTCCCGACGCCTTGACCCGGGACGCCGCGTGGGTCACCCACAGCCCTCGGCTTCATCTCTCCTTCAGGATGAGCAAAGGGCCTCTTCAAGTGGTATTATTAGTGTGCCACAGCCCTCAACACACCGCAGAGCATTATTTGATGCGGAGAAGCCCTCGGCTCGCCGCAAAAGGAGCCCAACTCCCGAGGCCGAGGCTCCCATTGTTGAACCTCCCGCGCCCCACGCCGCTGACGCCCGGTCACTTCTTCACCAGAATTGTCTCCGGAAGAGGATGCTGACGACCCCAACATTGCCCCAGATGACCTGACGTCGCCTGAAGAGGAAGAGGAAGAGGAACAGGAGGAGGAAGAGGAAGTCCCGACAAGACGAGGGAGAGGGCGAGGTCGTGGACGTGGTCAGTCTGCCGACGCCGCTGCCCCTGGACGTGGGCGTGGGCGTGCAGGGCGTCCGCGTGGCCAAGGGCGTGTGCCTGCTGCACCTGCACGTCATCGAGCAACAGCATCATCATCCGACCTGTTTGTGTGGACAAATGGGGCTGATTTTGTGCCAGATTGTCCTCCCTTTGACGAGGTACAGATGGGTTCCGGGGTGTCACCAACATTTCCCTGTGGCCCAGATGCCTACCCCCAGTGAACTTTTCTGTGGCTTCTATGACAATGAAGTCATGGAATACCTCGTCGAGGAGACCAACAACCATCATGAGATCTGTGCTAACTTTCTTGGGAGGAAGACCAGTGCCAAGATGGTGGCATGGAGAGCTGTCACTTCGGCAGAACTATATGTGTTCTTGGCACTCATAATGCTGATGACACATATCAGGAAGCACACTCTGGCAGACTACTGGATCACTGGCGACATCATAACGACTCCAGCATTTGGCAAGTACATGTCCAGGGACAGGTACTTCGACATCCTCTCCTATCTCCACCTGACAAACAATATGGCAGTCCACCTTCCCGACACATTGTGGAAGATCAGGAAGCTGTATGACATGATACGTCATCGGTTCACCACCTACCTGATTCCTTTCCAGAAGATGTGCCTCGACGAGTCTCTGGTCCTGTTCCGTGGTAGGCTGCACTTCCGAAAGTATATCCCGTCCAAGAGACACCGCTTCGGCATCAAGCTTACTTCGTCCTCTGCGACTGTTTGATGGGGTATGTGCTGGACTTTGTGGTCTACAGCGGAAAGGGTGGAGAAATTGTGAGTGACCCCCTCATTGGTTTTGGTGGCGCTGTAGTGAAGATGATGGAGAGGCACTTCAATCAAAACCACATCCTCTACACAGATAATTACTACACGTTGCCTATCCTGACCAAGTACCTCCATGACCGCAAGACCGGAACTGTCGGCACAGTCAAGGGCAAGAGGAAGGGCATGCCAGCCTACCCAACCAAGACGAAGAAGACAGACATCTTCCACAAAAAGAGTGGCCCTATCCTCTCCATCCACTGGCATGACCAGCGCAAGGTCAACCTCCTCAGCACATACCACAAGGCCGAGATGGTCGCCACAGGGAAGGTGGACCGAAAAACCAAGATCCCCATCTGGAAACCAGCTGCTGTCCTTGACTACAACCTCAACATGCGCTTCGTTGACAAGTCCGACATGCAGATGGGCTTCATCGACTGCCTGCGAACATCATGCAGGTGGTACAAGAAGTTTATCCTGCATACGGTAGATATGTCGGTCCTCAATGCCTACAACATCTACCGTCTGAGGACTCCAGGAGCCAAGAAGTACAAGTGCCTGCGGAAGTTCCACAAGCAGGTGCTACTTGAGCTCCTGGCTAAACATGGGGGTACACCAGGGAGGCCACTACAAGGACCAGGCCAGCTGGACAGAACGGGGTGTGCTGATTTCTTCAGGAAGCACCAGTTCAACGCCCTTCCTTTCAAAGCGCCAGGTAGTAAGAGCCGAATGCAGAAGAGGTGCCATGTGTGCAGCCACACAACTCGCAGACCCCGCAAACCCACAAAAACCACTTGGGAATGCCTTGAGTGTCAAGTTGGACCGTGTGCTGGCACCTGCTTCAACGACTTCCACACTCTAACAAACTTTTGAAGTGGAAGTGACAACAGTAAAAGTGACATTCATATGTAGGCTAAGAATAAATATTATAAGTAAGTATAAGTGAAAAGGACATATATAAGTAATAATAAGTGCCTTCAATAACAATATGAACAAGTGAAAGTGACATTATCAATAAGCCTAGTTCGGTGAAAGTGACAGTATAATAATAATAAAACTGAGTATAAGTGAAAGAGACACACACAAGTAATAATAAGTGCCTTCATAACAATATGAACAAGTGAAAGTGACACTATATATGTTATTAGCTTACCTAACAATGCTGAGACGGTGTTTGGACATTGACTGGGGGGAATACTTGAACGGTGAAGACGCTGAAGGAATGTGGAGGAAAATTAGAGTCAAACTGGAGAATCTGTATCCAAAAGTGTACCAGTAAGGGAATATAAGGATAAAACAAAATTGAGGAAAAGAACTAACCCAGAATTGCCAATGAAAAGAAAGCTTTGGATATTGATTAGAAGAAAGAAACGATTGTGGGAAAGATTAAAATTGTTAAAAAAGAACAGGGGGTCTAGTATAGAAGCTAAAGAAGTGGATCTGGAATGCACACAAATAAACAATAAAATAAGGTGGGAAACAAGGAGGGGGGTGAAGGAGAGAGAGAGAGAGATAGCTAGAAATGTGAAGGATAATCCAAAAATATTCTGGAAGTACATTCAGGAAAAGTTAACAAGAAGAGTAGGGATCCCAGAGCTGGTAGGGGGGTTGAATGGTGGGAGTAGAGCGGAGACTGATAAGGAGAAAGCAGAGGTGCTGGGGAAATACTTTGGGGGGGGGTACTAACAGTGGAGTCGGAGGATGCAGTGCCTACTATTCCCATCAAACAGGCACCGGCACTAGAACTAATAGAGTTTTCCCATGCTAGAATAAGAAGGGCTATAGAAAAAATGAACAAAAGTAAGTCACCGGGACCGGATGGGATACACCCAAGAATCATAAAGGAAGGAGGGGAGATGTTAGTAGAGCCATTGAAAATGTTATTTGAGGTATCGTTTAATACAGGACAAATCCCGATGGACTGGAGAGAGGCGAACATAACAGCTATATTTAAGAAGGGAAAGAGAAATGACCCAGGGAATTATAGACCAGTCAGTTTGACAAGTGTTGTGTGTAAACTAATGGAAACGGTAATTAGAGAAGGAATAATGGATCATATGAAGTCAAACCAACTTTTCAGTGGGAGACAGTTCGGATTCTTGCCGGGGAGGTCGACGGTACTACAGCTAATTAAGGTGGTAGATGATTGGATGCAAATTCTAGAAGATGGTGATGTAATAGACGTGGTATATTGCGATTTTATGAAGGCCTTCGATAAGGTCCCACATAAAAGGTTAATAGAGAAAGTTAGAAGCTATAATATAGGGGAGAAATGTGTGAAATGGATAGAAGCCTTCCTGAAAGATCGGAGACAGAGGGTACTGGTGAATGGAATAGGCTCGGGGTGAAGGGAAATTACAAGTGGGGTACGTCAGGGATCTGTGTTGGGACCACTGCTGTTCGTTATATTTATCAACGACTTACCTGAAGTTATAACTAATGGAAGTGAGGTATACCTGTATGCGGATGACACTAAGCTGTATAGAAGAGTGAGGAGTAAGGAAGATATGGGTTTGCTTCAAGGAGATGTGGAGGGCATGAAGGGATGATCTGAGCATTGGTTAATGCCTTTTCATCCAAAAAAAAATGCAAGTACATGCGGATTGGGACCAGCAATATAGACAAGGTAGGATACAGTATGTATGAAGCGATGGAGGAAGTGAATGCAGAAAAGGATATAGGAGTAGTGATAGACAATAAGTTAAATTTCTCAGAACATTTAGCGGAAAAGATAAACAAAGCCAATAGAATTGTAGGGCTGATAAGGAGGACATTTGTGTCACTTGACGAAGAAATCTTCAGGAATCTCTATACAGCGCTGGTTAGGCCGCACCTGGAATATGCGAACCAGGTGTGGGCTCCATATATGGTAAAGGATATAGAAGCAGTGGAGAAAGTGCAGAGGAGAGCTAGCAAGCTGGTACCAATGTTGAAGAATGCGGGCTATGAGCAGAGGTTCAGGACACTGGGGCTTCCGACACTGGCATATAGGAGAAAGAGAGGGGATATGATAGAGACTTTTAAGATAGTGTCAGGAAAGTACGATGAGGATGTGTGTGAAGGTATCTTCTTGATGCGGGAGGGAACAAGAACGAGAGGACACTCTAAGAAAATTTACAAAGAAAGAAATAGGCTTGAGAAGGCAAAGAACTCATTTTGTGATAGAGTGGTAAATGAGTGGAACGCACTGCCCCAGTATGTAGTCGATTCCGAATCAATAAGGGAGTTTGAAAGTAATCTTGATAAAGCATGGGGAAGACAAGATTTGAAGTTTGATTATAAAACAAAAACACAGAATAGTAAAAATGTTGCGTCTGCTACCGCCGCCGCCAGTGAACGACCGCAGCAGTGCAAGTACTGGTACTGAGCTGGATACACAGGCATAGTTTGCCTTTTTCCAGAGGATCTACTGTAAGAAACTACTGTAAGAATACCTAAAAGTGAAAATGACACTATCAATTATCAAAGTCCAGTGAAAGTGACACTATAATCATAATACTGTAATAATAATAAAACTAAGTAATAAGTGACAGAGACACAAATAACTTCATATAAATAACTTTATTGAGTGAAAATAACATAATAAATGACATAATAAATGACATAATAAACAATAAAACACTATCAAATCGCTTCCCGGTATAATTGCGGGTGGAGCGACGAGTGCAACTGGGCGTCGTAGCCGGGGCCGCGGTTGAGTGTTCGGACGCGCCGAGGTAAATACAGGCAAAAGTTACCTCCACTTCCATCACCATCACTCCGGAACCAGTTGAGCTAGAGAGCTCTACTCAACGCCATTCTACGCGGCAAGGTAAGGCGTCCATTTCTATATAAGTTTGATTAATGTAGGTAAAATATTAAGCGAGATTAGCCTTAGTTTACTTTTGTTGATTTTTGGTCAGATCGCCCGGATATGAGGTACGGCCTTTGGAGAGACAGCCCGGGCCCCGAGGGTTAAGCGTGCTTTGAAAGCCGCGCGGCGAAACGTTTGTAAACAAAGCCGATCGGAGTGCCGCCAAGCCTTAACAAGAAGAAAAAGAAGTCCGACCTCGTCCGCCATTGCCAGTTAGAGCGAAAAATTAGTGTTCCAGTGTTCGATATGGCTAAATCCGCAGAAAAACTCTCTCCACGGAAATCATCATCACACCTGAACCAGTTGACCTAGAGAGCTCTACTCAATGCCACTCTACAGATACAAGTAAGGGCTACATTTTGAGATTTGTGTGAATTCTCTAGCAGTTAAAATAACAAAAATAGGCCTATGTTTACATACAATATTTTTTGGCCAGATTGCTCGGAGAGGACTATCGACATCTATAAATGCTGCCCGGGCAAGGAGGGTTAAACAAATATACTGGCTCACTACTGCTCTCCAGGAAAAAACTTGACACCTGGATGGGAATAAACATCTTAAAACAGTAGGCTGAATGGGGCCAAATGGATACAACCCAGAGAGAGACAAAAATAAAACTGTACAAACTCTATCCTCTGGTTACTGTTGCCGGCAAACAGGCCTATCATCATCCTCTGGGCCACCTTGCTGCTTATCTGGCCTGGAAGTAACATAACAATATAGCATTAACAACAGTATGCATGTACAGTATATACACAGGTACATACCCGATAGCCGGGGGTGGCCGACTCCAGACAAAGCCCGAACAGAAACAACAAAATCTATCAATCCATTTACTCTGGCACATACCCCATTTTTGTTTTTCTTTTTATTGGGGGTGGCCAACTCGAGACAGAGCCCAAATTGGGATAACACAACATAACAAAAAACAAAGCAAAACAGAAAATCACACACTTCTAGGT
Source organism: Paralithodes platypus (assembly GCA_032716605.1). Lineage (NCBI taxonomy): Eukaryota > Metazoa > Arthropoda > Malacostraca > Decapoda > Lithodidae > Paralithodes > Paralithodes platypus. Next base: position 5,294,760 of record CM064557.1, on the reverse strand, counting down.
CGTCCAGGAGAAATACCCAGAGACCCAGGCACATTTGGGGTCTCCAGCAAGATTCCCAGGTCCCAGATCTCCCGGAGAGGCTCCGATTTCCGCAGGCAGACACTTAGCGGAGCAAACCACAATGTCCGCCCACCATGCATCCAGGCGTACCCTTCATTTCTACCGGCTCCCCGGGCCAGGCGCCTGATGGACTAGTATCTAGTCCAACTGGAGCCCGACCCGCTTTCCCGAACGACCACGTTTACACTCATCTATTCACAAGCATTCTCCATTCATTCCTATTTATTACCACTTCTCTTGCCTGTTATACAGTCATCTCTCTATCTTCCAAAGCTTGTCCTACTCCGACACAGTTTCTCTATCTCAATGGAGGTCTTTCTACCCCTCTATCTCCCCTTGTATCCGACTCACATATTCTCTTTGTAAGCCTTACATCTTCTATTCGCTCAACATGTCCATACCAGCTCAGCACCCTTCTGTCCACTCTGGCAGACAAATGTTCCTGGCTCCTGCTGCCCCACTCTCCTAAGTATCTCTTCATTCCTCAATCTGTCTCTATGAGTAACTCCACACATACTGTACTCCTCAAGCAGCTCATCTCCATCACATCCAGCTTTCTTTGGTCTCCCTTGACTTTCCTGTACCGGTATCATTGTTGTCATTCTGTCTTCACCTATTCTCTGCAGATGGCCATACAACCACAAAATAAAGTACTTCTCTTTAACCCTTGTCTATCGGGGCCCGACTTAAGTCCGTATCTAAAAAGCTGGAGAATGTGGCGGGGCCCGACTTAAGTCTGTGTGCAATTTTGGCGCAATATTGGCTCTGAGAGAGAGAGCCGAGCGGTGGGAGGAGCATAGGTTACCTCATGACCGCTCGCCACGACCGTCGTGGGCCTACTGACATTTACTCCACTCTACTCCACCCTCTCTCACTCGCTATACACGTAATTATGTAACAAAATGACCGTATTTTAGCGATTTTGCCCTTCGGTTGCACGATCGTTGCAAGACAACCAGTGATCGTAAAAGGATGGTTCGGGTGTCATTGGAAAGCTCAATTTATGCCCTTTCAGGGATACATACTTGTATTACGCTCTGGCTCTTGTTTATGCATGAAAAAGAGCATGGAAACAACCCCATTTATGGTAAAAAAAAAACGCTGGGCGGCACGGTCAAATATACCGCCTAGGCCGCTCGTTGAGTATTAAACATTCCACCTCTGTACATGCAGTGCCATGCTCTACAAATGAGCGAAGTTAGCTCTTTCATTCCATAAATTGCACACCTTCTAATGTTTATTTTATTGAGCTTAATCACGTCAGATGCCATTCTGAAATAGCAAATCTTCAAAGCTCTCAGTTTGAAAAGATTCTCGCCACTTGTGGCCCACATCTCACAAGGGTGTTGAGAGCAACAAACTGCTCCTAAGCGACAATTACAGATTAACTTGCTCATGTAGTGATGTACACCCTATGTGGTAGGTTGGTGTTCTTTTATTTCAAAATACTATTTGATTAAAGCGTTATTTCCACATAGCGATTTTGATAAGTTCTTTGTCTTTATATTGTGTCGTTCCTGTTTTGGTTTGTTTATTTTGCAAGTTTTACATTTTAATTAAAAGATATACCAACGCTATCATGGTAGACTCTCTTAAGCTCATTGGTCCCAGGATGATAGCAGCCTGACGTGTGCCTGCATGATTTGTTGCTACCAGTTCTACATACACTATCTCTTAAGTCTCTATTCATAAACAATATACACACCATCTCTCTCTCTCTCTCTCTACCACACACAACACCTCTATCTCTCTCTCTACCACACACAACATACCATCTCTCTCTCTCTCTCTCTCAACAAACAAGCCATCTCTCTATCTTTATCCCACACACAGCATACAACACACCACCTCTCTCTGTCTTTCTCTCTCTCAAAATATAAATGAGGTATCTTATGAGCAGAACAATACAGTAAACAAGACTGACCCTGGCATCGTAGACTCTCTTGAGGGCATCGTAGCGTATGGATCCCAGAAAGATGACGGCCTGACGTGAGCCTGAATGGTCCGCTGCAACCAATTCTACACACACCATCTCTCCGTCACGCACCAACATATCGGCAAACACCTGGAGGGGGGGAGGGAGGGGAAGGGGTGAGATATAGATACTATACACACATAGGCCAGACCTATGAGAGTTCCGTATGGAGCTCAGTGGTCTGGTTAATCTGCTCTACATAACTGTACATACATACATACATACATTAAAGACTATGATCTACTAGTGAGTATGTATATACATATGTATGTATTTATTCAGGCCTATTCCCCACTTTTCCAATTTTTTTGTTTTTTTCTGGGGGTGGCCGACTCACGACAGAGCCCGAATAGGGATAAGACAACAGAAGCAATGAACACATAAAAACAAAATACAAATTCACACACATCTAGGTCACCCAGGAGAACACCCAGAGACCAGGGTCACCAAGGTCCCTCCAGCATTCTCTCGGCCCCCGACCACCCGACTAGTGAGTAGGTCAGTCTTTTTGTTCACCTAAGGGCGGCATTCCAGGCAGCTCGGTCAATGGCGTTCTTTGGCTGTGAGATCAGTTTGTACCACCTGATCCCACGCCTTTCTTGGTCTATAGACCTCTCCTTGCAACTCCCTCCACGTTCATAGACTTGCTTTTCTTAACCCAATAATTCTCAACTATCCATTCCATCTAAGCCTACTCCTACTCATCTCCTCACTAACACTCTCAATGCCTAAGCGCCCTCTGAGTACCGGTATATATAGTGACCCACAAGAAAAATGAAAAGATACAAGGAGATTCCAAGATTTTGTCTCTGTCATATCTTCAGGAGTACCAATGTTATGAAATATACAGTACAGTACTGTAGATGAAAGCTTGCAATCTCCCTGTTTCTCTTCATATTTTGTGTGGGCCACTACATATTTATTTGTTATGGTAATATTGTGACTCTCAATCTATAACCTGAACATCTCTTTATGATAAAAAACAAAACTGTGATCGTTAGCTAGTGACATCCAGTAATCTTATTGTTTGCGGATCGTTCAGTTTTCAGAATTCTGTATCAATGTTTCATAATTGTTTATCCAAATGTTGTAGATATACTTTACCATGCCTGTATGTATATGGTTGAAGGGGAGATGGGTCATTTTTCTGGTCCCCATTCTTCCTCATATTTAGCCCCATTAGTTTTCAGATTTTATGATGTTTTGCCCATTAGTTTGTCGATATTTATACCTTTCATCCTATCTCTCTATCAATATCAAGATCTATCGTGCCACTTAGGTGTCAAATGTTTTCCTGGCGAGCCTGTAATTTTAAGAGAAACCGTCCCTTGGCCGGAAATTTTTTCTATCCAAAAATGTACAAATTTATCTTGAAGGGGGGTCTAGGGAGTGTTTCTTTAAGCTTGATGAAGTTTTAGCGAGGAAACTAAAAAATAAATGAATATATAAATAATTAAACCCCCAAAAATAACCACTGTCCCCTTAACCTAAGAAGTGCTGAGGTGGGGTAGTGAACACCATGCCGTGGTGCGGAGGTATTTCGACTGTTTCCTTCACTCAAATCGTCATCGTACCATAAATATCATTAATACTTATCCATATGCGCCTATTTTACGTTGATTATAAAGATATTAACCTGTTACAACAATAAAACAAGTGGAAACAGCGTTTGGATGGTCAAAATCGGCAAATTAGATCGGGAGTTACATAACTAAAGGCTGAGCCAGCCTGCCAGCCGTCACGACGTCTGGAGAGACACTGTCGTGTAATTGTCTCTCTTTCTCTCTTTCATTCGCTGTGTAACACCTACAAGCACACCCCTCTTATGACTCGCTATTGATAGCACGAAAATATACCGACGAAATAAGGGAATAACAGGGAGAATAGGTGATAATTGAAGGGGGGGGGGGGGAAGGAGGGGATGTGGAGGAGTGATATTTTCCATGGCCATTGGCCAATAAAAAAAAAAAAAAAAAAAAAAAAAAAAAAAAAAAAAAAAAAAAAAAACCGGGCTGGTTTAACCCTCCGGGCCCGGGCTGTATCTCCAAAGGACAGTGTGGGCTACCCGGGCGATCTGGCCAAAAAACGTCTAGGACTAGGCTACCGTATTTTTGTTTAGTTTAACTGCTAGAAATTTCCCACGCATCTATAAACGTAGTGCGGTTTCCAATCTGTAGACTGGCGTTGAGTAGAGCTCTAAGTCAACTGGTTCAGTTGTGATGACGATTTCCGTGGAGCGAATTTTGCCGTGATGTTGACAATATCAGAGCTTTTCAGACACTAATTTCGTCTGACGTCACAACAATAACATTGATCCGACGTCTCCTTATTGTTTTCGGAGGTGCGGTGACGCAACGATCGGCTTTGTTTACATGCGTCGGACGCACAGCGTTCAGACCAAGCTGAATAGGCTTGAAAGCTTACTGTACTGCCTAGTAACAGGACACCCGGGCACCTGCCCTTATTTCGTGGTGTCCTGCCACACTGACACCCGGGCAGGAAGGGTTAACCCTCCTGGCCCGGGCAGCATGTTAAAATGACACCGCGGCAGATGGGCAGGAACCCGGGTGTCCTGTTAAAATCTGTAAGCTTGAAAGCCTATTCAGCTTGGTCTGAACGCCGTGCGTCCGATGCATGTAAACAAAGCCGATCGTTGCGTCACCGCACCTCCGAAAACAATAAGGAGACGTTGGATCAATGTTATTGTTGTGACGTCAGACGAAATTAGTGTCTGAATAGCTCCGATATTGTCAACATCGCGGAAAAATTCGCTCCACTGAAATCGTCATCACAACTGAACCAGTTGACTTACAGAGCTCTACTCAACGCCAGGCTACAGATTGGAAACCGCACTACGTTTATAGATGTGTGGGAAATTTCTAGCAGTTAAAATAACAAAGATACGGTAGCCTAGGCCTAGACGTTTTTCGGCCAGATCGTCCGGATCTCAACAACGTCCTTAGGAAAGGTAGCCCGGGCCACGAGGGTTAAATGTTTTTTTTTTTAGGCCTTTAATTATAGAAGGAGTTCCGCAGCGCACCAGTAAAACCTCATATTAGTAGATCCGCAGTCCAGAGGTTAAGACTTAAATCCGTGTTTTATAGTGCTCATGACAGTACACCATGATGGGTATTCCAGTTGGTGCTCTGGTCAGTCAGCATGAGATCTCCCTTCCAAACTTCAGAAACAAATGTCTTAATTTCGGACTTCTTCCTTGGCACAGGTCCTTTTTTCCTAGTAAAGTACAACACTTCTTCCCATGGTGTTCCTAGTAATGATAGATGCTACACTGCTTTAGTTCATGCCCCATTCCTACACAATCTACATGGGTATGCACCGATTCTTTCTATATTTCCCTGTCCTACTCCACTGTGCATGATTTTATAATTGTATGTATGTATGTATGTATATAGTCAGGCAAATACAGTCTGGCCTGCCAATACGCGAGAATATGGGCGACACGCGAGGGCGCGGAATGAAAATTCGCGTATTAGCAATAGAGTATTATATGGGAATAAATCGATATGGGCGGCACTGACTCCAAGTTGTCTACTTTAGGCCTATTTATCTCCGTCAATTGCCACAAAAGGTACATATATGTATACATAAACATCCAAATCATAAGAAAATATAACAATAATAATAATCCCACCTTAAAATTAACAGTAAATCTCCATCACCAGTCGGACAGCTCTTGCGCGAGCGTGGACTGAGGGTAGACTGGCGTACCCAATGCCCTGCGTGCCTACGTAACTGGTGCGGAATGGTGGGGAGCCTCGTGTATTAGCTGAACTCCCCGGAATTGCCCTTATATCGGGCCCGGATTCGCGTTTTAAAGGTACATCACACGTTTTGAAAGTTTTGGGTATGATTCGACCCCCTCCTCGCGTATAAGGTGAATCGCGTATTAAAAGCTCGCGTATTGGCAGGTCAGACTGTACCCCATAGCTGGGGGTGGCCGAATCGAGACAGAGCCCGATCAGGGACAACACAACACAACACAAATTCATACATATCTAGGTCACCCAGGAGAAGACCCAGAGACCAGGGATCACTAAAGGCACTCCAGCACTTCCCCGGCCCCCTGACCTCCCGGAGAATTTCCGGTCTCAGCAGGTAGACATGCAGCGGAGCACACCTCAGTGCCCATCCACCCCGCATCCAAGCATGACCCTTCATATACTGTATAACGGCTCCCCGGGCTAGGTGCCTGACAGACTATCATCTAGTCCAACTTGCGCCCGACCCCCTCTCCCAAACGACGACATTTTCAATGATCTATTCACTAGCATTCTCCATTAATTTTAAAATTAATTATACTATATTTGCCATTTCCTTCTTAATACTATTGAATTTGGCCTTAGTATCTTGTGCATTCTCTGCAATAAGGACAGGTGATCTGCACATACATCATCATAACTAAAGACGTAGATGCCAAGGCACTCTTTTGTATGTTTAAGGCTTGCAAAAACGTTAAGGGCAATCACTGTTACACAAATCCCAGTTTAATTCATTGTGTAAGGGAGATAATATATAGATACAACTCAAACAGTACTTAGGTTTGCCACATTTCATAGCTTTCAATGGACAGTGTTACAGGAATTATTTGTCTAATTTTACAATCTGTCAAATAAGGCAATCTCTCAAATGACTCCCCAAGATAACCAACACAAACAATGTAAACTGATAAGATTTCATGATAATTACCTCCACACAATTTGTTAAATTTTAATCAAGTTGCTAAACTTATTTACCCTAATTCTATTCCCCTCACACAATGTAACGTAAATTATAAAGTTGAACATTTTCTTGATATAAATATAGAGATTGTTAATGAACAGTGCATACTTAAAGTATATCACAAAGTTGATGATTTTAATTTTAACGTAATAAACTTTCCTTTCCCTAGTAGTAATATCGATAGTAAAATAACTTATAATTGTTTTTATTCCCAATTAATAAGATTTTGTAAAATCTGCACTAAAGTAGATGACTTTTGGGCTAGAGCTAGGTTACTATACAGACTCTTAGTGGACAGAGGTTTTGAGGCAAGTAAATTGTTCCATAAATTTAATCTTTTTAGGGTCAATTATTGTGACTGTATTCTAAAATTTGACATCAATAATTTTAATCAAGCATTTTTAACTTGAAGTTTCTTGTATAACCTCTGCTTACTTTTTGTCTGTATTTATTGTTTATCTTTTTCTTTTTCTATTATTATTATTATTAATATTAATATTGATGATTTTTTAAATTTATTGTTCTTGTTAAAAGAGTACTCTTTGTTTAAATCTGTTGTTACTTCATATTTTGTAATTATTTGTCTTTATATTATATGTATTCATTGTCGATAGTATCAATTGCTTACTTTTGCGATTTCCTTAGTTTATTTGTGCTATAAATGTAGGTTATTTGTAGGGTAGTTATTGATAGGGGTCACTTGAGGCATGCTATGCTTACAGGTACCTACCCGATAGCACTATCGTTAGTGAGTGCTGTACTGTATTTTATATATTTTTTTGTAATAGTATAGATATCTTATCAATATTTGTATTTTGTACTATTTTAATGTCTTGTCATGTTGCAAATTTGATTTTAAATAATATTTTGACATTTAACATATAGTTTCTTTATTCATGCAGAGTTTAGTAAAATTTGCCAGAACGTCCCGGACTTCCCAAACTTGACTACTTCCTTTAACGTGACGATAGTGCGTTGTTATATGTGCGATTAGTTTGCTTGGGAAACAGATTAACTTGCTCATGTAGTAATGTACACCCTATGTGGTGGATTGTGTTCTTTTATTTAATAATTTTCATTTTAGTAAACGTTGTTTCCACATAGCGATTTTGATAATTTAATTTGACTTTATATTGTCCTTGTCCCAATTTTGGTTTGTTTAGTTTGCAAGTTTTACATTTTAATTCACTTGTACATTTTTTTTTGTCTTTATATTGTAGCTTTCGTCGTCAGCTTGACTAATTTTGAGTAGTTTTTCTTTCCTCTTTCTATTTTTTTCCCATTCTATTCTTATTCTGTCCCATTCGGTTATCCTCGGGCAGCCTATATCACATGCCTCCCTGGCCTGGCTAGGTAGTAGGCTCCTGACGTAATTTGTCACTTCGGTTGCTGCTGCGACCGAGCTGACTCGATTCCCCTCAGTAGTGCATTTTTTTTGCATCTCACTGTGATTTTTGTCTACCTTAGACCTGATCACTTCTTGGTTGGTGCTGCAGTGTAGCAGTTCTTGCCTAATCCTTCGGCCCTGCTGTAGAGCTCATGTGGTCCGGCTGAACTGGTGAAATGGCAAGAAATGTCTGTGTGTCTTCATCTTCCTAGATTTGTTCACCTCCTGCCCTTCCCTATCTATCTTGACTTGATTCGTTGACCATCTTGATCTAATCCTTCGGGCCAGCCCTATGAGAGTTCTTTTGTGGAACTCGGTGATTTGGTTAAACAAATTTTATAAAAAAAAATATATTGTGTCGTTCCTGGCTTGGTTTGTTTATTTTACAAGTTTTACAGTATAATATCATCATTAAAAGTAGCTCTGTAATAGTTCTGTGTGTGTTGGTGACTGTACTGCACATAGATAATACCATGATAATATTTGCCTCATCAATGTTATCTATATAAAAGCAAACACTTGGGTAGGTTATCGCTTCCACTTCCATGTTTGTGTCTAACTTTATAATCTACTTCTTAACATATTAACTTGCTCATGTAGTAATGTACACCCTATGTGGTGGATTGTGTTTTTTTATTTCATAAATTATATTTTAGTAATCGTTATTTCCACATAGAGATTTGATAAGTTATTTTTACCTTTATCTTGTATCGTCCCAGTTTTGGTTTGTTTAGTTTGCAAGTTTTACGTTTTAATTAGTCCCCCCTCCTCCCCCAAAATAAGTATCTGCAGGTCTCCCTCACTATCCGATGCCCCGATTTATGATATTATTATAGGTTTTTAGGGGTTTGGGTTTGGGTTTTGGCTGGTCCCAGAATGCATCCCCATTTACCCCACTAATTTTACGGTTTGCTATTCTTACAGTTTCTTACAGTATATCCTCTGGAAAAAGGCAAACTATGCCTGTGTATCCAGCTCAGTACCAGTACTTGCACTGCTGCGGTCGTTCACGGTGTTGGTGGCGGTGGTAGCAGACGCAACATTTTTACTATTCTGTACTTTTGTTTTATAATCAAACTTCAAATCTGGTCTTCCCCATGCTTTATCAAGATTACTTTCAAACTCCCTTATTGATTCGGAATCGACTACATACTGGGGCAGTGCGTTCCACTCATTTACCACTCTATCACAAAATGAGTTCTTTGCCTTCTCAAGCCTATTTCTTTCTTTGTAAATTTTCTTAGAGTGTCCTCTCGTTCTTGTTCCCTCCCGCATCAAGAAGATACCTTCACACACATCCTCATCGTACTTTCCTGACACTATCTTAAAAGTCTCTATCATATCCCCTCTCTATGCGATTTTTCTATTTAAGATCGGGTTTTCAGGAACATAACTCAAACGTAAATAGAGGGAGACCTGTTACATGAAAAAGAGAAAAAGAACACTTGGGTGGGTTATCTCTTCCACTTCTCCTTTTGTCTAACTTCATAAATATATTTTTAGTTTGCCCCTTAAACAGGAACTCCTGAATGGGAAACATCTTGGCAAGAGTTGTGTTAGCGGGCGTACCGTCTTCTTTGTTTATATAGTCGCACGCTCGTAGTTACATTCGCGTATAATTTGACTGCTGATATTTGTCCCTGCTTGTAATATACAGTATATGATGATGACAATAAGTCATGGGGGGGGGGGGGGGGGGCAAAGCCAACCTCAACCCATTATTGTCTCCCACGGCCAGGTGTTGGGTAAATTGTTTTGTTACCGGCCGTGGGATTCAATAATGGGTTGAACCTCCTCACCCCCTTGACTTATTATTGTCATCATCATATATATTACCAGCAGAGGCAAATAACAGCAGTCAAATTAGATGCAAATGTAACTGCGAGCGTGCGACTATGTAAACAAAGCGGATTGTACGCCTCGCTAACAAAACTCTTACCAACATTTGATAGTCGGCAAACTAATAGAGTGAAGAAGGGGGTGCCCAAAAGACCCTCTTGGGATATAGATACAGTGATAATATTTACCTCATCAAAGTTATCTACATGAAAGCAAACACTTGGGTAGGTTATCTCCTCCACTTCTCCTTTTGTGTCCATCCGGCGCCGGCTTGGGCTGGCATACACTTTCTGAAAGTAGAAACAGAGAACTTTAGGCATTTATTGACAATAACAGTAATAATTTGAGGTGCAAAACCAGGGCAATGTTGTTTCAAGACTGAGTAAAGTGTGAGAGGGATAACAGGAAAATGTGCATCAAGTTACATTGCTTTGGCCATTTAATCACTTCCAGGGGCATAATTACAAGTACTTTATGTACCATAACTTTAACTTTGCATATTAAAATGACTAAAATATAGGAACTTAGTTTTAAGACTGGATATGAAAAGCCTCTCGTTTGACAGCCAGCGGTTTGCATCTTACTAAAATATATATTAAGCTCTTCAATTACATGATGCTCATTTTGTTTTATTTTCCCCAGCTCCAGACAATTTGTCGTCTCGTACGACAAGAAAAGTACAGTACACGTACAGGTCTACCTCACTATCCGATGCCCCGAATTATGATATTAATATAGGTTTTAAGGTGTTTATTTTTTGGCTGGTCCCAGAACACATCCTGGGAAGGATGTAGTATCCGGGCGTACATTCGTCTATTTTTTCTGCTATTTGGCCCCTGCTGGCAATATATATGATGATGACAATAAGTCATGGCGGGATGAGGGGGGCCAAAGCCCCCTTCTACCTATTATTGTATCCCACGGCAGTCAAAATAGACGGGAACATGATCGCGAGTGTCCGCGTAGAGTAAACAAGGCGGGCGGTACGCCCGAATACTACACCCTTGCCCACATCCTCATTTACCCCATTAATTTTAGAGTTCACTATACAATTTTTCTCTTTAACCCTTAGAGTAACGGCGACGCGTGTTATGCGTCGCCTATATTTTTCACTAAGCAAAAGAGTGATGCACACACTAAGATTGCGGTAGTAAAAATGTCACCTGAAATACGCTCTTCCATTGTGGATGATGGCAATTCTGTGTATGTTGGACTTGTGAGATGTCGTGCATATGATCGCTTCTGGGTAACACAATGTTACCATTGCCAGGGCTTTGGTCATACCAGTGACAGGTGTTATCGGAAAAATGAGGATCCAAAATGCAACTTCTGTGCTGGTACTCATAACTCAAAAGACTGCACCAACAAGACTTCCCCCAAATGTATAAATTGTATGAGCTCCACATCAGTTACGGAGCCGCCAAATCATTTCGCCTCAAGTAGAAATTGTCCTTTAATGACAGCTCAGAGAAATAAAGTTATTGAGAACACCAATTTTGTAGGTTCAAAAAAACTGAAAAATGCACATGGGAGCCGGTTGAAAACTGGGTCTGTTGAATGTTCGTTCCTTGCGTAACAAAATGGATCATATTTGTGAGATCTTGGATGAACGTAACCTTGATGTATTATGTCTCACTGAGACCTGGTTGTTCGAGTCAGATCTGAATATTATCCAGGCGGCATTGCCTAAAACCCATTCCATAATAAATGTTCCTAGGCCTAGGGGAGATCATCCGGGTGGTGGAGTGGCAGTTGTCTACTCCACATCTCTGGTGAATATCTTGCAAATAAGCCATAACCCAGCCCCTCTTTATTATGAAACTGTTGGAAGTGGAAATAAAACTCCATCAACAAATTCTAAGAATGGCAGTTGTCTATAGGCCTGGCCATCGTGGCACAGATAGGGGTTTTATGGAAGAGTTTGGGCAGTTTCTCGAGGAATTTTCTGCTAAAACCGGAAGACTTTTGATATGTGGAGATTTTAATTACTGGGTTGACAGCCCTCATCTGAAGCCATTCTCTCCTGAGTTCCTTGAGTTGACTGATCAGAACAATTTTGTAAATCATGTGTCCCACCCAACTCATATCTTAGGACACACCCTTGACTTGGTTTTCTCTCCTGTGGGTGTGGTGGTTGTCCTGGATGTTGATGTTGAGAATGCGACCCTAATACCTCTGATCATGCTTTGATTACTTTCAGCTTTGATTTCCCTAAGCCACTCACACATGAAAAAGTAATCAGATTTAGAAATTATAAAAATGCAGACCTAAAATTGGCTAGCAGTGAAGTAAAACAGTACTTGGGAAGTATTGATACTTCCAACCTTACTTCAGATGAGCTGGTGGAGGTGCATGGAAATGCACTTAAATTAGTGTTCGATCATCACTGTCCAGAAGTAGAGAAGAAAATCATAGTACGAGATGATTCGCCCTGGTATAGCACTCGAGTTAAATTTCTTAGAAGAGCGCGTAGAAGAGCTGAACGTGAATGGCGGAAAAATAAAACAGACTCTACATGGTTGCAATATCTGTCAGCCAGAAGAGCTGTGGTCCACAAAATCAAAGATGAAAAGAAAGTGTATTATCAGGGAAAAGTTGACTCGTGTGGTAATGACCAGAGGAGGTTGGCTTCAATTGTAAACAGTTTACTTGGAAAAACAAGAGTCAGCTTAAGACCTTCTGTACCTGATGCTGAGTTGGCTGCCAACTTTGTGGCATTTTTTGCTGGCAAAATAACTCGCATAAGACAGGAACTGGATGATGCTTCTGTTGGTGAAGAACTTTCAGTTGTACTCCAACCCCGACACATTCCTAATAATGTCCTCTCATCCTTTCACTCAGTAGAGGTGGACATGATCTCGTCCTACATAAGAAACCTCAATAAAACATTTTGCCCGTTGGATCCCATAAATGTTTCCAAGCTACCAAGAGTCTATGATCACACAGTTGAGTTTATTTCCAAAATAATTAATAAGTGCTTCTCTGAAGGTAGCTTCCCACATTCTGAAAAGCATGCACTGCTCCGACCTACTCTAAAGAAACCTGGACTTGATGTTGAGAACATGTTGAACTATCGTCCTGTCTCTAACCTGTCCTTCATATCAAAGATATTAGAGCGTGCAATACTTGACCAATTACAACCACTACTTCAGCAGAATGAAACTATCCCAATTTCTCAGTCTGCTTACCGACAGCATCATTCAACTGAAACAGCATTGATTAGAGTACATAATGATCTAGTTGAGAACATTTGCAATGGTGTGGCCTCACTATTGGTCTTGCTTGATCTCTCTGCGGCTTTTGACACAGTGGATCACAAGTTGTTATTGAGCGATCTTTATGATTGTGGTGTGCGTGACTCCGCTCTCTTGCTTCTTGGGTCGTACTTGTCAGGTAGATCCCAGAGTGTGATGGTAAATCAAGTGGTCTCGGACTCGACACCCCTGCAGTATGGTGTTCCGCAGGGATCAGTTTTAGGTCCTATCCTATTTATAATTTATATTAGCAGTTTGTCTCTTCTGCTTCGTGCACATAATGTCACCTTTCACTTTTATGCAGATGACACCCAGATTTATGTGAGAATCACAAATATAGTTGATATACGGAGTAAGATGGAATTGTTGATGTCTGATATCAAGAAGTGGATGAGAGCGAGAAAACTTAAACTAAATGATGGTAAAACTGATATTCTCATCATCCGAGGAAATAGAAGAGCTGATGATATAGTAGGTGCCCTCTCCATCAATGTGGGTGGATCTCAGCTGCGACCGGCCAACACTGTTCGAAATCTGGGTGTATATGTGAACTCCCGATTAGATTTCAAAGAGCATGTAAACCAGATAGTTAAAAGTTGTTACTTGCACATCAGAAATCTCTATTTGGTGAAGCCGTTTATAACCAGACATTGCCTCCTGACGTTGGTTCACTCATTGGTCTTCTCTCGTGTTGATTATTGCAATGCCCTGTTGGTGGGTCTTCCAAATTATATTTTGAAGAAAGTTCAGTCTGTTCTTAACAGGGCCGCAAGACTAATTTTTGGTGTTCCACCTAGAACTCCTACTACATCTCTTCACATAGAACTGCACTGGCTGCCAGTAAGAGCAAGAATAGAATTTAAGTTGTGTTTGGTGACTTTTAAGGTTCTCAAATTTGGTGAGCCTAGGTACCTTGCGGAGCTGCTCAGGCGCCCACCGGCACACCATGGTGTAGTTGTGCGTCATGACAATGACCCTTTTCGTCTTGATGAACCATGGGCTTTCCAGCAGTCTTCTTTCTTTGAGAGGTCTTTCTCCTACATGGCTCCGAGGTTGTATAACAGGTTGCCGCTGTCCATGAGACAACTGAGTTCTGTTGAATGCTTCAAGAGACAACTTAAGACTTTTCTCTTTGAGAGAAGCTATGATCTTGAGAGAGGTGTCATGACAGATGGCTATAGAGTTTAGGCTATTTTGCCACTGCTAGTGATTGTTAAGTGTGCGTTGTATATAAGCCTTCTTTTGATGCATTGATTTTTGTTCTTTTTTCTTTCTCTTTTCGAGCGCTAGTGAATTCTTCGGAAAAATTGGCGCTTATGAGAAATAAGTAACATGCTTATTATTATTATTATTATATATGTAACCCACAGTACCCAAGACGCAATGGTTGCGTCCGCCTTAATTACTCTTGTCCTATGCCACCTAGAGGTTTCAGATTTGTATGGGAACTGCTTTAGGATCCCGCGAAACAATACCGATGGTTGGCAACCCTCCAAGTCCAGCCACGTGCGTGTGGGCGCGTGCGGTAGTGATTTTCCAGTATTTTGCCTACCCACCACCCCATATTAATTGTGACTTTCCCCCGCCCCCAAGGACCCCTAAATGACCTTTGTGAGCGGTTTTATGTTGTTTTTCCTTCATTACTACCCCATTCCATGTGTTTTCAGGAAAGTGGCTGGTCCTGGAGTGTAGCCTACTTTTTTATTAAATCGCTTGGGATCCACTGGGTTAAGATCGGGTTTTCAGGAACGTAACCCATTCGTAAATCGAGGGAGACTTGTACTATGTTTGCTCTATGACACCGAGGTCTGATGAAATTATGATGACAAAACGCACCTGCGAGTGTCGCCGTAAGACCTGTAGATCCTTAGGACTGGTGCGTGTACAGACCGCCAGTGTGAGGGTGTAGTCAAACTGGTGTATTATAAGGTTGAGGTAAACGGTCTCCTCCCAGTCAATATCAGGGTCACCGATGGGCAGCTTCCTACTGTCTCGGCGGTAAACCTCCACCTCCGTCTGAAATGTGTATTTAAACACTTAAAGACTACCTCTCTCATTTGGACAAATTACCATATGCTTAAACCTACCACATGAATTGATGGGAAAAAAATACATTATGATCAATCGTAATATTTAAGAATGTGTCGTCACGACAAGAAAAAATTGGAAAAGGGGTGATTTTAGTGATGTTCATGTTGTTTACAGTTTATAGGGTGCTTGGGGAGGAGGTTGTCCTCCAGTCCGGCATTTTTGGTAATCCAGTACGAGCGCTGCCCACTGTGTGCCGGATTAAAAGACTTTCACTGTACTCAGTTCCTTAGTCTTCAATCAGCATGGCACAGTTTTGACAATATCTTTCCCATATGTCCATGAATACACTCTAAAGTCCACAAGATTGAGATGGATGTCCGGACAACTGATATTAGTTTCTGACAAAATGTGAAAGATTAAGGTACTAGTACTGTAACTGTCTGAAAATTGGTAATCAGCCCTAACATTACCTCTCTTTTTCAGACACAGTTTGAAAGATTGGTGAATTTATATTAATTCGATAACTGATTCAAACTATCACCCCAGTACAAATCTGAAAGACAGAGTTTTTTCACATGTCTGGGAATTTTGCACTTCCAGACTTGGTCTCTCTCTAATTAATCTAAACAATATAAAACTTACTGTACATGCCCAACCACCCCAACATCCACACTGATGTTCTTCTTCCCCAAGTCACCCATATCCATCTTCAACACATTACCAAACAAAATCAATTTTTTTGTTTTGTTTTTTTACAAGATAAAAACTTATGCATACATATTTAGAAGAATCTTGAAAAACTTTGACAAAACCCACCGTGTACTTAGGTATGTATCGCGACCCTTTAAGCTGCTTCTTGCGTATGAAGAAGAGAAGGTCGTCAGCATCAGTGGAGCGGTCCGTTTGGAATAGGAAGTGTCTAACAAAGAGGTCCGTCCAGTACGTGGTCCCCTGTACCATTACAAACCCGGTGTCTGCCCGTCCACGACATGTTGGTAGAAAAGGTTAAGTCATTCTCACTTTTCTAGATAATGTAAGCATATATACATACATATACATACAGAATTTTAATGACCGAGTATTCCACACAAAGCGCGGTTCCGGTCTCACGTCCTAATGGCGGCGTTCTAGGAGCCCTGTTAAGAGCTGCATCACTTGTCAGGTTCTTTGATTTAAGATCAGACTACAAATAGTGCAAAGTCCGATTCCATGTCTTTCTTGGCCCGCCCCTTGGTGCAGCTCCCTCCACATTCATGGACTTGCATCTTTTCACCCAACTTTGTTCATCCATCCTCTCCACATGCCCAAACCATCCAAACCTGCTAGTACACATCACATCATTGATACTCTTGATACCTAACCTTCTCCTAAGCTCTTCATTTGTAATCCTATCTTGCAGTTTGGCACCACACATCCATCTCACCATTCTCATTTCATTGCGTTCCATTCTGTTGATATCATCTGCTTCTACAGCCTACTGGGCGGGTGCCCGACCCCGAAAAGGGTTGAAATAGGGGAGCTATCCCCCCGCCAAAGGCGGCTTTCTAGGACCTTTCCTAGCTGATGCTGAGAGGATTGGGTTCTAGTCATGTGGTGATGGGCTGGTCTATCAGAGTGAGAACTGAGCGATCTCTGTCATACCCATAGCTTACTCTGACTGTTCCTTTAACTTATATATTTTCTAGATCTCAAGTGACGGCATCTTTTCCGTGGATTGACCTCCCAATCTACCAAGATTGGAAGCCAAAGCGTCACATTTTTCCCTTGCCCCTCAACTTTCTCTTCATAATTGCTGAGGGGCACAGGGCCCTGGGTGGGGCTTTGGTTTCCCGGGCGTTTCCGCACCCTCCTCAGCTCCCCGCCATGGAGTGGCTTCGGTCACCCAGGCTTTATTGTGGTCGGCAGGGAGGGTTCTGTGGGGGCTCTCGTTTATGGCCTTGGAATTGCTCGGGGCCTTGGGGCTGTTCGGCCAGGCAGCTTGGGGAACAGGAACAACAACAGGAACAACAACAACAACAACAACAACAACAACAACAACAACAGCCTACTGGACCAGGGATACATGTACAGTATATGTATAAACTATTTGAGTAGGAGTAACTTGTTACACTTTACTGACATCTATCTATCTATCTATATGCTCAGGCCCAATTCTCCCTACCAACAATTCCTTGAGACCTCTGGTGGACGCTTCTGAACTAGCGCCAGAGCTACGACCGTAGACATCACTATACCCAACACCTAGGATATGCACAGTTTATCTCAATTTGTGTGTGATTCTACACGTTTTTATTATACAGTATACGACTACAATAAGTGCTTATATAGTATAGTAATAAAGGGAAAGTCCACATGTAGCTGATAATGACTACAAACATAATTATAAGCTGATTAATTATCGTAACAAAATTGCCGGGAAAATACCTGCCGACTTTTTATTGTAAATATACGTTATTTATGAATATGGGTGATTTTAAAATATATAAATCAAAAGTATGCATAGACCAAAGTATGTGTCAGCTACAGAAATTTAGACTAACTGCATATATTATAGAATTAGTGAATTAGAGGGAGGGTGGATAGCTCCGTCGATGTCGCCCATTTCCCACAATGCACCGCGGTAAACCTTGCGTTCAGCGCCTCTATCGGCCACTGTAGGCATTTACTGGTAGGGAGAATTCCTATTTTTTCTATTTTTATTTTCTATTTCATTTATTTTATCATTTTGTTTTCCTTTTTTCTTGGGGGTGGCCGACCCAAGACAGAGCAAGAACGGGGAAAACACAAAAACAACATAAAACAACGAACAAACACAGATATAAACACAAATTCACACACATCCTGACATACTGCCAACAAATATTTTTAGACTTGAAACCAATTTGTCCTGGTTTGACACCCTGCCTATACCTGTTGTCATGAATGAATCCTGAAAGTTTGAGTGATAATCATGACATGAGTAATAATGGAGCGAGTGTTATTAAATATGATGGCTCCTGTTTCTCAGGGAAAATAATACAGTATAGGCTAATGATAACTGGTAAAAAATATACATGACTGCTTAGATGTTGTTTTAGA
The DNA here is from genome assembly GCA_032716605.1 of Paralithodes platypus. Taxonomy (NCBI): domain Eukaryota; kingdom Metazoa; phylum Arthropoda; class Malacostraca; order Decapoda; family Lithodidae; genus Paralithodes; species Paralithodes platypus. Next base: position 5,276,396 of record CM064557.1, on the reverse strand, counting down.
ATGTTTTTAGATTTCTAAGTGTAATAAAACAGACTTCTAAAAGCTTAAACTAGGCTTGGTTGCATATACAAATATAAGGTCAGAGTTGTGGGTTTAATTCGGTAGGCTACGGATGTAGTATTTGGGCGTATCGCCCGCCTTGTTTTCACTACGCGGACGCTCGGGAATTAACAATAAGTCATGGGGTTTGAGGGTCCCTCAACCAATTATTGTATCCCACGGCCAGCTGTAGGTTAATTGTTTTGTTTGCATGCGACTATGTAAACAAAGCGGTGGGTACGCCCGCTAACACCATCCTTACCAAGTTGTTGTTGTTGTTGTTCCCCAAGCTGCCTGGCCAAACAGCCCCAAGGCCCCGAGCAATTCCAAGGCCATAACCGAGTGCCCCCACAGAACCCTCCCCGCCGACCACAATAAAGCCTGGGTGACCGAAGCCACTCCATGGCGGGGAGCTGAGGAGGGTGCGGAAACGCCCGGGAAACCAAAGCCCCACCCAGTGCCCTGTGCCCCTCAGCAATTATGAAGAGAAAGCTGAGGGGCAAGGGAAAAATGTGACGCTTTGGCTTCCAATCTTGGTAGATTGGGAGGTCAATCCACGGAAGAGACGCCGTCACTTGAGATCTAGAAAATATATAAGTTAAAGGAACAGTCAGAGTAAGCTATGGGTAAGGCAGAGATTGCTCAGTTCTCACTCTGATAGACCAGCCCATCACCACTTACCAAGTTACCAAGTTATCAATCACGGTTACACTCACTCGGCCCGCAGCACATTCGGGCCGTGGTATGATTGGGCCGCGCACCATGCTCACCAAAAAACAAAAACTCTCCTTATCGAGTTATCGACAGCGTCAGCGTCAAAATTATGGGGTAAAACTCCATTTTACGGCCCTCTAGGCTATATACAAAATATATGCTGATTTCAATAAGTCACGGGGAGTAAAGAAGCAGAGCCTCCATCAACTCATTCTGTATCTTATGGCAATGACCGCGGCCCGAGCATCACGCAGCCTAATTGTGCTGCAGCCGTCCGAGCGCCATAGGACCCAAACCACAATACGCCTGCTAACACAACTCTTACCAAATATAGGCCTAACAATGATCTAGGAAGGAAAATTATAACCTTTAAATAGGCCTATGAGTAGGCTATTTGTTTTCATATCAAAGTTTAGTTCAGCACACACTACCAGTCACCCCAATGTCAAGCATCTCCAGTACATTCAAATGTTGCATCTGACTGGCGTGTCATGCTATCTCCTGGGCTGCCTAATCCTTGGCCTGTCATTCGCTACCGATTGGCGGCCCTACCAGGTGAGTAAACCAGGTGAGCACAGGAGCGGATCCAGCTCAGGCTTAAGGGGGGGGGGGGGGGGGGGCTGATATATATACATGAGGGGTGCCATAACTTTATATGTATTGTATTTCAGATAAAATGCAGTATATATCAGATGTAAGGGCGCAATTTTGGTCACTAAGGGGGGGGAGGGGGGGGGGGCCCTCCCCCCCTGATACGCTAGGCCTACTCACTACTGGGTGAGCATGTTTATAGGCTAGGCCTATCCTTGGAATTTCTGGAAATTTAACAAAATAGAAATTAGCCTTAGCCTAGTCATTGTAGGCCTATGCTATTCACTGTCTATTTTCTATGCCAATTAGCATAGCTTACATTGGTAAAATAAATTCTAGCCTAAACAAGAATTAGGCCTAGCCTAAATACATTGCTGAAATTTTAAATAGGCTAAGTAGAAACTAATCTTAACATGACCTAGGCTATACCACATGATCACATCCTGTACCCTTCATCAGTCATGTGACAGAATCACAACAAAAAACAACTAGCCTACTGTAATCAAGCAAACAAATGACAGGAACACTCAAAAGTTACTCAGCCACTTGCTAACAACACCATCTAGCCTAGGCTAAATCAGTGGCTGAGTTAACTTACTAAATTAGTACAGTACATTAGGTTAAGTTAGTTACACTGGATAAAATAACACCAATAAAATGATAGTGGTTGACTGGACACCGCACCAAAAGTGCCCCTGAATCTGTATTATTTATTATGTCCCTCAGTTCCTGACAGCTGTGACAATCTACGGAGCCTCACCGGAGTCTTTGGACATGAGACACTGCCTCATCTCCTTGGCTCTCTGGAAGTTTATCTCTTCTATTAACTGTTCTAGCGCCGTGACATTGCGCAGTATATCCTTGGCGCCCAGTCCTGCCATGGTGGTGACGACTGGCGACTATAGAGAGGATGTTAATAGAAGAGTCGTGTGTGAGTCATCCTGTTCCCCCCTACCACCAGCTGCCAGCAGACGACAACGCTACCCAGGGTTGTCAACGCCGGCACCGCTACAAAACACGCCCAAGGGCTTCAAATACATAGCCCCAATATAGCCCAAGTAAATTAGGCAATCCTTTCAGTTAAAGGGGAGATCACTGAACTCAATAATTATCGATAATTATTGAGTTCAGTGGGGGAGATGGGCCGTTTTGTTGGTCTATTCATTCATTTATTCCTTATTTTTTTTAGTTTCCTCGCTAGACCTCCATCGAGCTTAGAAAAATACCCCCTAGACCCTTCAAGAAAAATTTGTAAATTTTTCGGTAGAAAAATTTCAGGCTCGCTATCGCTCGCCTGGAAAAAATTGAGACCGTAATAGCACGAAAGGTCATAGAATTGACAACGAAATGGAGCGAAAGGTGTTAAAATCGCCAAACTAATGGGCCGAACGTCTTATACTAAGATAGATAGCCTACTAAATATACAGAATAGATATACTAAGATACTAGATATACATGATAGATATACTAAGATACTAAATATACAGAATAATCTGAAAAAAAAACAATGGGGAGAAACATGAGGAAGAAGGGGGACCAGAAAGCCGGCCCCCCGTTATAGTTTGTCTATTTTGAGATGTTTTGCTCCATTCAGGTGTTTGTATTTTTTTTTTTTTTTTTTTTTTTAAGAGACAATGAACAGAGGAAGGAAAAACACAGATAAAACAAAAAGGTCCATGTGCCTAAAGGCATCCTCCATTCATAAATTTTTTGTAACAACTGGATTTAAACATTTGTAAATTGTAAGTTTGTGGAAAGCAATTCGAGGGAAGTTAATTCCAAAGAGTAGTAGCTCTGGGGATAAATGAATTCTGATAAGCAGAAGTTCTGCATTGTGGAGTAGAAAGTGTAAATTCACTAAATAGCTACCTATCTATTGCCAGACACCTTGATCTACGAGTGGGTGACTACGAATTAATCACCTCCATGCTTCTTACTATAGTCTGTGCATTCTAGGGTGGGCAGAAATCGTAACCTATATAGCCTCTCATAACTCAAAAAGGACTAGAGTAGGCCTAATCGAGCTAATATTTCTACCAAATAGGAAGACTTGGCTAGGGAATAGGTGTGGACATTGACATCTCATTTGTTTTTAAGTTACAGAGGTTAGATGCTACGATTTCTGTCCAACCTAGAATGAACGGACTATATCAGTTATTCATCAGCCAGTGCCTATTATCCATCGAGGCCCTTTCACCCATATATACCTCTCAATTTGAACAATTTCATCCCTCCACCTTACTCTCCTACCCTATTATAGTCATATATGACCGAACCACCTCAAGGTGTGATCTTATTATTGATATTGCTTATTGCCATTTGTACTTATGTTATACTTATTTCCCTATTGTGTATAAATAAACAATTGTGTTGTTTCTGATAGTATGAATTACCAATTGTTCTATTGCTGTATTAGTATATTGGATGTATTGTTTCTTACCGTTTAGTTAATCCACATAATTTGTTTATGTTTAACATAACAGGGTGAGCATCTTAAAATCTTTAAACTAATGGGGCTACACATGAGAGAAGGGGTGTCCAGAAAAAAACACTCCCTTAATACCTTTAATCCCTTCTGTACTGCGATGTCTTTTTAATTTTATTCTAGCTATATTTAGACGATTTTGTGCAGTTTAAGAAGGATCTGTGGTAATAAGAGGTTAAGTGAGATAGTTCAAAGCCTGTTAATTGCTGGAGGCCCTTTTCAAACTGAATCAAATCGTCTAACAGTAGCCAGAATAAAGTCAAAAGGACGTCGCCATTACAGAAGGGGTTAATAATACATCTTGGATGACATAAGTGAATTTTTATGACTTTAGGTAGGCAATCAAGCAATCTAAATGGTAAAACTGATATCAATTATGGGGATTTTATTATTTGTTTATTATTGTTATTTCTTCTTAGTTTCTCCCTAGACCTAGGGTACATCAATCTTGAAAAGAATATCTCGAGTCTGTAATATAAGAGGAACTGGCCTTCAACTGGGATATATTCTACTGAAAAATGTACAAATTTATCTCGAAAGGAGGTCTTAGGAGTGTTTTTTTAAGCTTTATAGAGAGAGAGAAAAGAAAACCCACTTAATCTATAATCTATACAGCATTTTTTCAATTATGTGTTCATGGATATCGCGTACTAACTGAACCATGAACAACTAATTGACTGCTTGCGAGTTTCAGGATATAAAGAAGTTGGAACTGTAGACTTCTTCTATTTAGCAAAACTACTATAGCTACAAATAAAGCAATCAGATAGAATAAAGCTCTCCAGACGACGAACTACACTGTATCTATTGTGTGTGTGTGTGTGAGAGAGAGAGAGAGAGAGAGAGAGAGAGAGAGAGAGAGAGAGAACAGTGAAAACAATTAGATTTCCACCGATTGAAGATGGCCGCCTTTCCCTTATTTAACCCACATAGTCTAATGGAAAATATTTAATTTCCGCAAGTAATGACATATAAGAATGATGTAGGCCTATGGGTCATAAAGATTGTATATATGTTACAAAGATAATATATTGAGATATCTTGCGCATATGTTATTGTTATGACGTGTAGGCTAAATCTGAAATTATTCCAAATTACGTGTTGGTAACGAGATATATATTAGTTACCCATAACATTTCGTTCTTTCTAATAGAAGTGGTATCATAGAAAGCGAGGTAACGCATTAACTAATGTATTTCCATAGTCCATTATATTTGTTTTAAGAAATGTATGAAATATTATAATATATGGTAGGTTTATTTGTATATATTTATACATATGTATAATATTAGTAAATTTATATTGCAAATACTTCAATTTTAATGACAAAGGCTCTACAAAGGAGAATGTCGACAAAATGAACTTACATGATAGTCTGTCTACACAGTTCTTCGTATTCTCATTCTTCAGGTTAGCGCGATTAGACGTGAATTTGTTGTCTCTTGTTTAGTTCATTGTATAAGTTTTCTCCATAATAATTAATCACCCTACACATTATAGTAGTGAGTTATCAAGTCTACATAAGCGTATTTAGCGGTATTGTTAACGTTTATATAACATTAGGCCTATTATCAAAATGACTGGTAACTTTGCTAACAAGCTTGCCCCTCTCGGGTGCATCCAGCATAACTGTGGGTTTGTTCGGAGGCTGGGAGAGGGCAGCAATGGGGTTGTAGATCTCGTAGAATACAAAGGTCGAATGTCATGTTTGAAAATTGGTAAGGGAGGCCAAGACCAGATCCGCAGTTTTATGTATGAAGCTTTTATGATGATGGTGGCTGATGGTGCGGGAGGAACACCACGGGTGATTATGGTGGCTAGTGATATGCCAGGGTTGCTAATGACATATTGTCCACACCCCTCCCTACTCCAGCTACTAGAGGAAGGTAGCTTGGTCACTGTCCACCAGGCCTTGGGCGTGTTCAAGGCTGTGACCATGGCGCTGATTCAACTACATGGGGAAGGTATCAGTCATAATGATTTGAAGTGTGACAATATACTAGTTGATTTATATGGTACACGGGCGTTTATAATTGACTTGGGAATGGCTAGCCCTGTGGGCCAAAGTCTCCCGGATTATTTAACATATTTCCAGGATACTGATGTTGACAGTCATAAGGACTACTTGCACTATGACCTTGGACTGTACCTGGGGGGCCCGGCCATGTCCCACTGTGACGTATATTCACTAGGGGTCATACTAAACAATGTCATGGAGACATTGCCACATCTTGATAATAACTTGTATGGTCTATGTAACAAGATGCGTTGCCGGGAAGGCTCTGCCCGACTAACACTGCCACAGGTTATGCATGCTCTGATTTTCTGGAGGCAAGGCTGATAACATAAGCCAGGCACGGAACGGGTACACCCCCAGGTACCTCACCCCTTCCCCCACTCTGCTATGAGGTGGCCAAGATGGCACAGGAAGCAGATACCTCTTTTATTCCCTTAATATCCTTCAGGATATAAGGACGTATTTCTTTATTTTATTTTGGCTATTCATTAGACGATTTTATGCAGTTTAGAAAGGATCTCTAGGAAATAAAGGAGTCAAAATTAACTCAATTATGACTCTGACTCTAACATCTTTCCTAACCTGAAAAAAAATTGACAAGTGATAGCCAGAATAAAGTATCTAAATGGGTCATAATCTTTCACGGATTAATATTATTGTACTAGCAGGGCAGGGTGAGGGCTGGTCCTATCCAGAGTGAGGTTTGACATCCTCTACGTGCCCTATAGCTGTTTCTGTCTGTCTCTTTTACTGTCCTACTTTTCCTTCTGGGGGCAGGAGGCTAGGAATCCTCCTCCCCTTGTATAATTCTCCTACTCGACGAGACAGAGAAACGGCCAAGGGAACGCGAAAGTAGTACCGGACTCTGAGCATAGGAGCTATAAATGTTGTTTTTGTTCGGGCTCTGTCTCGTGTCGGCCACCCCCAGCAATGGGGTATTCGAACCTAGGATACTCACACCGAAATATTGCGCACTATCCATTACACCTGCTAGACAATGCACCGTCACATCTCTCCACGACGAACACCATCAGTACGACCTTCAGCCTCAGGGCCATGGCTTATTCCCAGGCGAGGGAAGTAATATACGAGGAGAAGAAGAGAACATCAAGAAGAGGAAAAGACAGAAGAACAAGAGAGAGAGAGAGAGAGCCATGCATAGCATCCACCTAAGAGGGGCCTAAATGCGCTCCTACACCAGGTCCTTTTGTCACTCAAGCCGCCGACCCAGGTTGCGCTCGAGCGGCCGGGGTCCTCTCACCTCGACCCAAATGAGGTAAAATCTAACAATGCCTTTCTTGTCCTCAAACAGACTACCAGTGATAATGCAAACAAAGCCTAAACTAACTAAGCCAAATAATTGGATGTCTGGTAAAGGGTGGATATTGGTAGGCCTACTGACCATTTCCACGGATAGGCAGTGTGCACTGGCCATGGTTGTTCCCTCTCCCCTATCTTCCACTACCATAAAGATTGTGTCGTGCACTAGCCGTCCCAATTAATATAATAGTGTGGGTACCCCAACTGATAATGTACGTAATTTACCTGTGTTGTGCACTGGTCAACCCAGCAAAGAGATAAGTCAAGCAGGAAGTACTGACAGAGGCTGACCGCTGTATATTATGTCGTTTTATGTACTGGCCAAGGCAATTTAATTGTTCTACACGGGAGAATATAATTCTATCTCGGTACTTGCTAAGCACTGGCCAGACAAAGAAAAAATAGTCTAACTGTAGTTATTTATTCAGGGGTAGCGTTTAGCGAGCTGTTTTGTGCACTGGCCAAGATGAGTTCCTAAAACTAACTCCGGTGTCTAATGATAATGTATGATAGGTTGGGAGAGAGGTATCCTGACCAGAATTTGAACCCACTCATTCCATGTATATTTGGGAAAGTCGGGCACCGTAACCACTCAGCCATGAGCGGAGTGGTTACGGTGTCCGACTCTCCTAAAGATACCTGGAGTGAGTGGGTTAATTCGAATCCTGGTTAGGATAGGCCTACCTCTCTCCTAACTCCGGTGTCTTCCTCCTAAGCCCCATTTAGGTTGAAGGGGGGTCTGAAGGCATAATTTTCCGTATAATGTTGTGATTATATAGCTTATAATTACTATAGTGTTTCAAATGCAAAGTAATCACGCAAAGTTTCTAAATTTACCGCAACTGGTTCTGAAAACTAGCCCAATTGTGCGTGAAAACTGCGACCTTGGTAACATTGATTTTTGACGCTAGTGTCATCGATACCCAAGATCACCAGTGCGGGATGTTCTTGTTTATATAACTTCAGAGCATATTAAGTGCCTGTTAGATTCGTTTTAGCATTAAGAAATATTAAGGTTTTACTATTTACCCTACTAGGTTATAGAGAAAGTACAATTTAGTCCCGTTTATTGTGTTGTTTAAGGCGGTCCCGAATTTGTAACTGTCCCTCCATGTCTTGTCAGTTTGACATTTGGCAGACGAAATCCCGAACCAAATCTGAATTTTCTTTTAACCCTATTTGGTACGAGGGGGTGTCTTATTGGACCTCTCCTATTTCGATCTATGAGTGTTGATGATTTTAAGACGTTTCACTCCATTAGTTTGGCGATAATAAGACGCTTCGACTAATTCAGGTGTCGATTTTTTTCTTCTTCAGGGCACATCGATAGCCAGCCTGTAACATATAAGACATTTTTCTATCGAAAAATGTACACATTTAGCTTGAAGAGGGTCTGGGTGGGCGTTTTGTTAGTCTATAGGGGACAAACCTTTGGCTGGGACATAGATATAGTTGACCAGTTATAGGCATATACTTTCCAGTATCATATATTGAGGGGGATCTGGACGTCTCCTCACCTATGCGCAGTCAGTAGGCTCTGTACCACTCAGTAGTAGCAGGTTAGTACAGCTCCGTACCTCAGTCGGGTACTGAAGGGTACTAAACAGAGAGGTCCTTTCTGACACTATACCTGCCTTGCAGATTGGACAGCTCCGCAATAGTACGGAAGGGTAATAAATACAGCAGTCCCTTATTATACGCTACCTGCCTTGCAGATTGGGGCCTGGATCGAGTCTTACGTAAATGCACAATAAATATATACTCACAGATACTCACAGAAGATACCCGGGTAGGAGGCTGTTCAGCCTATGAGACCCGGCTCATAATTTATTTCATTACTTGGTGTGTGGCTTGGGTCGACGTGTCTTAATTTCTTAATTTTGGCTTTAAAATTATTAAACTTTAGCTCTTGGTCACCCCAAACTATATCTAATGCCTTTTCAAATTTTAACACACTGTTCACACTTATCACTTCTTCAGGAAGGTAATTCCAGTTCTCCACCACTCTATTACTAAAAAAGTTCTTCCTGACGTTGAGTCTTGACCTCCTCTTAAACAATTTCTTGCTGTGTCCCCTGGTGCGACCATCCTCATGCAGCGTGAAGTCCCTTACTCGCCTCCTCCTCATACACCCCTTGCAAGATTTTGGACGTTTCTATCATTTCCCCTCTGGCTCTTCTATATGCCAACGTTGGTGAATGTGAGCATGTTTAGGTAACAAAGTTTAGTCTCACTTTTACTTTGGACCCTGCTCACTGCTCACTTTTTCACTTACTTACCCTGCTCACTTTTTTTTTGTTTTTCTTTTTTTTGGGTGAGCAAAGTTTAGTCACTGCTTAAAGTGAGACTTCATTATGTTGCCTAAATGAGCTCACATTTAGTACACAATTCATGTCGGACTAAATATGAGCAGTTTCAGGTAACAAAGTATAGTCTCACTTTAACCTTGGACTAAACCCTGCTCACTTTTCTTAGCTGAATGTTGGCTGAACCAAAGTGTGCATAGATGGCTGAAGCCGTTGTCATGGGCTTAACCCATAATAACCCATTGTCATAACCCGACCGGGTTTATAGGGAACATGCGATTTTTCTGGGCTCTGGTTTTGTGTGTTTTTGTGTATTCCACGCCTGTCACCTACCCTTTGGGTGAGTTGTGGGCCTTATTTAAGGTACCTGTGGTTTTAGACAGATGATCTGTGATGTAGGCACGCCGAAAAATGGGCTCTAATGTGTTTTTCTTGGAGTGTGGCGTCGAAACTGGAGGTTATTTTACTTTTTTGCTTTCTGCGCCGCGTCGCCGCTTGGGCGACACTCGTTCACTAAGGCCTTCGCCTTTTTTTGTTATATTTCACTTGCGGTGGCTTTAGTTTTTTGTCTTTAGTAGGTTATTTTCATACAGTTTTTTTGTCACTGCCTTAGTTTTGCTATTTCTTTTTGCGAAATTAGGCGTAGGCTTACTTGTGCCCTTCTAGTTGGTTGGAAGGGGGGTGCAGCCGCTGACCCTTGTAGGGCCGATCCCTTCTGGAAGTTTTGGTTGTCTTTTTCCTTGTTGCTGACTCTCATCAAGAGTGCAGGAACTAGTGCGCCAGGTAATTTCATATATTACTGCCTCAAGTACCGAATAGGCTAACTTCTGTTTTTTGCCTAGCCTAGAAGGGGGGCGTTTTGGTTTAGACCGACTCTGCGGCCTCCTCAATCTGGCATAATCTGCCCATGTATTGATATTACGGCCCCAGTGCTCTGTCTATTTGACGCTTCGGTCACTAGTTGCTTACCCTCATCAAGGGTAGCTAGCCTACAGTAACTGGTGACTTCCTGTAATAATAGTGTAATTTCATATATTATAATATTAGGCTACTGGCTCTGGTACCGAATAGGGTAAAAATTGACGGTCAATATACAGGAGGCGCTACAATATAGGTAGCAAAATTCTAATGGTAGTTTTGGGTTCCTATCATCATATGCTTCATTTCTATATACTTTTTATCCCCGGGAAAAAAAAAACAAATCTTGGGTTTTTTATGTTTTTCTTGGATTTTTTTTTTTTTTTTTATTAACCTAACCAAAAAACCTAACCTAACCTAACCTAAATGTATTTGGGGGCTATTAGGTTAGGTTAGGTTAGGTTTTTTGGTTAGGTTAATGACCAAAACAAAAAATCCCAAGAAAATAAATGAAAAATCCCAAGTTTTTTTTTTTTTTTTCCCGGGGATAAAACGTATATAGAAATGAAGCATATGATGATAGGAACCCAAAACTGCCATTATAATTTTGCTACCTATATTGTAGCGCCTCCTGTATATTGACCAAATTGACCTATGGTCCTGTTAAAATATCCTCAAGTAACCTATTAAAAACTGTTCAGGGGACTGGTTAGAACTTGTAGGATGTTTAATTGAAGGTCGGAAATCAGTATTTACTGAGAAATAAAAGTCTTAAAATGCGCTATGTTTTACGGGAGGGTCTGTACGCCGCCACATACGCGCGGCCCCGCCCAATGCCCAAAATGTACAAATATTATACAGTATTAGATTAGATTAACCTAACCTAACCCTAATATAATATAACATAACATAAGTACATAACATTACCTGGGAAAGAGAGGGCAGGGACCCTGGGTGACCCATAGCGCATTTTAAGACTGTTATTTCTCAGTAAATACTGATTTCCGACATTCAATTAAACATCCTACAAGTTCTAACCAGTCCCCTCAACAGTTTATGGTACGATTTTAGTTACTGGACACCTAGGATATTTGACAGGTACCGCCAACGATTTAATACATATTTTTTTTCAGTTTCCAAGCATCCAACACCAAGCTACACCCTTTTCTGGTGTACGAAACACTAAAAAAGCAATGGGGACACTTTAATAATGATAATATGAGACGAAATATAAAGACAACTCGGTTGCGTTTGTGGAAGTAGGCCTAGCGTCGCTTTGTTTACTTTATCCTCGGAGTGACTTCCCGGTCCCGCCTTGGCGGTCGACTTAAAATGGCTAAGCTTATAACCAGTTGTTGGGTCCATTTTTTGATCAAAACTTTGGTTATAGGGTGTGGGATACAGGACAGGGTTGAGGGGCCCTCAACCCTGTCCTGTATCCCACGCCCTAATGAGGGGGGGGGCTCTGCCCCCGCTCACCCCCCCGTGAATTATAATAATCGTCATCTATGTGGCCAGAAGGGGGCAAGTAAAACAGCTGGCCGTAGGAACCTCGAGCGTCCTGGGTAAACAAACCGCGACGATCCGAAGCGACGACGGACTCCCCCCGCCGCCGATTTTCGGCCCAAACGCCCCGTTTTATTCTCATCGAAAACCACATTTAAAAAGTTATTATATCGTTTTCAATACTATTACCGGACCAGAAAAAGGTGTAGCTTTGTGTTGGATGTGTGGAAACCGAAAACAAATATGTATTAAATCCTCGGTGGTACCTGTCAAATAGGTGTCCAGTAACTAAAATCGTACCCAGTTTTTAATAGGTTACTTGAGGATATTTTAACGGGACCATAGGTAAACATTTATCCCGAATAGGCTTAGGCTTACTTCCGTTTTGGGCCCCTCAATCTGGCATGCAAATAGCAATGCTCACTTTTTGATTGACGGACCCAGTGCTCTGTCTCCCTGGATTACTGGATACAATCCCACAAAACCGCGAACGTAGCCCGTTCTGATGAGTTTTTGTCTGACAGTTTTGTTCTGTCTACTGCCCCTCCTATGGTATTGATTCTATCCCTCATCAAGGGTACAGTACCTGGTGGCACCCTGTAATTTCATATATTACTGGCTCAAGAACCGATTAGGCTAACTTTCGTTTTTGCCTAGCCTAGGGGGGGCGTTTGGATTTCAACACTGGCAACCTCAATCTGGCATATATGCTCAACTTTTGATTGACGGCCCCAGTGCTCTGTCTCCCTGGTTACAGTCCCACAAAACTGCGAACGTAGCCCGTTCTGATGAGTTTTTGTTTGACGGTTTTTGTTCTGACTCTTACGGTCGTGCTTTGATTACCCACAGGCTCTCCCGTGCCTGATGTGACTTTAGGAGGGTTACCTTTGGGCCCCTCCGCTTTTGGAAGGGACTTTTGTTTATAGCCTTGAAGGGGGGAGTTCTGGTTTAGACTGCGACTCTGCGGCCTCCTCAATCTGGCATATCCGCCCCAGTATTGATATTACGGCCCCAGTGCTCTGTCTACCTGACGCTTCGGTCACTTGTTGCTTACCCTCATCAAGGGTACAGTAACTGGTGACTCCCTGTAATTTCATATATTACTGGCTCAGGTACCGAATAGGCTAACTTTTTTAGCCTAGCCTAGAAGGGGGGCGTTTGGTGTACAACTCTGTGGCCTCCTCAATCTGGCATAAAATGCCCCTGTATTGATCGGTGGCCCCAGTGCTCTGTATTCCTGTCGCTACGATCCCTTGTTGCTTACCCTCATCAAGGGTACAGTAACTAGTGGCTCCCTGTAATTTCATATATTACTGACTCCCGTACCGATTAGGCTAACTATTGTTTTTAGCCTAGCCTAGGAGGGGGGCGTTTTGATGTCCGACTCTGTGGCTTCCTCAATCTGGCTTAACCCTCCTGGCCTGGGCTAGCTCTCCTAATGACAGTGCGGCGTACCCGGGCGATCTGGCCGAAAAACGGCTAGGCCTAGTATTTTAGTTAATTTTAACTGCTAGAAATTTCCCACACATCTATAAATGTAGTGCGGTTTCCAATCTGTAGACTGGCGTTGAGTAGAGCTCTCTAAGTCAACTGGTTCAGTTGTGATGACGATTTTAGTGGAGAGCATTTTCAGGCGATGTTAGCAATATGACGATCTTTTCACTACTGAAACAACGACATACAGACATACAATAACAAAAGAGTCTTCTCCTTCTTGTTTTCGGAGGTGCGGTGACGCAACGATTGGCTTTGTTTACATGCGTCGGACGCACGGCGTTCAGACCAAGCTGAATAGGCTTGAAAGCTTACTATCTCCTGAAAGGACACTCGGGCACCTGCCCTTATTTCGTGGTGTCATATTAAAATGACACCCGGGCCAGAAGGGTTAAAATGCTCCTTTATTGATTGGCGGCCCCAGTGCTCTGTCTACCTTTTTTTTTTTTTTTTTTTTTTTTCTATGTGATTGAGGGAGGCAAAAGGCATAACTGCCTATAGCGAGTGCCTCCCCCATAGTTGAAAGAGTGACAGGGCCAAAATCAAGGGACGTTCGAGCCAAAATGCCTGGACACACGGAGTTTGAAGCAATTTAAGTCATAGGAAGAGGGAAAGACTGATTCTGGGAGAGAGTTCCAGAGCTCAGCTGTTGAGTAGAAGAAAGTTTGAGAGTAACGTTTCACTCTTGGGTTGGAGAGTTGCACAGAGTAGGGGTGGGATTGAGTTGCAAGACGGGTACCACGTGCCCTACGTAAAGGAGGTGGTATGCACTGGGATAGCTCTGAGGAACACTGATTATTATAGTAGCGATAGAATAGCGAGAGAGATGCAACATTGCGGCGGAGAGAGAGAGATTGCAGAGAGTTGGTGAGTGGACGGGAGTTAATGATACGAAAGGCCTTCCTTTCAACTTTGTCTAGGAGAGCGGTGTGAGAGGAACCTCCCCACACATGTGAACAATACTCAATACAAGGGTTAATACCTGGTTACGATCACACAAAACCGCGAACGTAGCCCGTTCTGATGAGTTTTTGTCTGACAGTTTTTGTTCTGTCTACTGCCCCCTCTACGGTCATGATTACTAATCATATAAATTTATAAAACAGGGGTACAGTAACTGGTGGCTCCATGTATTTTCATATATTACTGGCTCAGGTACCGAATAGGCTAACTTTTTTAGCCTAGCCTAGAAGGGGGGCGTTTGGTGTATAACTCTGTGGCCTCCTCAATCTGGCATAAATGCCCCTGTATTGATCGGCGGCCCCAGTGCTCTGTATTCCTGTCGCTACTATCCCTTGTTGCTTACCCTCATCAAGGGTACAGTACCTAGTGGCTCCCTGTAATTTCATATACTGTATTACTGACCACGTACCGATTAGGCTTATTTCCGTTTTTAGCCTAGCCTAGGTGGGGGGGCGTTTTTGGTGTACGACACTGTGGCCTCCTCAATCTGGCATATAATGCTCACTTTTTGTTTGACGGCCCCAGTGCTCTGTCTGCCTGGATACAGTCCCACAAAACCGCGAACGTAGCCCGTTCTGATGAGTTTTTGTTTGACGGTTTTTGTTCTGTCTACTGCCCCCCCTACGGTCGTGATTTTGATTACCCACAGGCTCTCCCGCGCCTGATGTGACTTTAGGAGGGTTACCTTTGGGCCCCTCCACTTTTGGAAGGGACTTTTTTTATTTTACTGGCCTTCCACCTTCAAGGGTGCCACAGACCTCTCAGACACGTACCGATTGGGTTCCGCCCTGGGTTGGGAACTCTCCTCTCTAGGTCGGCGGCCCTCTCATTTACGGTCCCATGGTCGCACTTGGCCCCTCCGCTCTGGAATGGGACTTTCCGTTCTATGTCGGAGGTCTGTTTTAACGCTGACTGATACACACAGACGCTCCCATGTCTGCTGTGACTTGCCAGGCTACCTTACCAGGGTCCTCGGCTTAAGGAGGGGCCCCTCTGAGCCTCTCCGCTCTCGGACGGCACTTTTTGTGACTTACTTGCCTTCCACCTTCACGGGTGCCACAGGCTTTAAAGATAGGGCAACCCTGGGCCCGTTCCGCCCTGGACCGCGACTTTCTTCGCGCTCCAGGTCGGTCCTATGCTTTGCTCACGCACTCTTGACATCTCGTACCACTTCCCGCTCCAGAATGTAGGAGTCCGTGTACGGCACCTCCGCTCTGGGATGGGAGTGTCACGCCCGCCTTGGAACGCGGACGTTCCTGCTCGATGTCGGGTCTTTTCCGCTCTCGAACGGACGTTCCCGTTTACGGTCGCGCTACTTTTGACTCAATTTAGGCTTAGACTTGTAGTCCTGCACTTCCATTAAGACGTCTTTTAACGCTCTTCTCCTTTTTCCCCAGGCTGTGCTCTCTGACCTACAGGACCTCTTCCCTACTACCGGCCTTAAGGTATTAGTCTCCCCTGTTATTTGGGGATGGGTTTCCTTCAATACTTCAGAGGGTTGAGCCTACCCCCTTGGTTTTTTCTGACCCGGGGTTTGGGGTTCTTTGGAATGTTGCTGGTTCACCTATGGACGGCGTTACCCTCCTTTTGGAGGGTTCTCTTCGGCTTTCACTTCAAGGGGAACATGGGGGGGGGGGGAAAACTCTTCTTCATTGGAAGGGACTCCAGTCTCCGGACCTAGTGAGAGCTTTTAGGCTACTCCCTGACCTGGTGCCTGTAGTTTCTTCAGGGTTCTCTTCCCCTTTTTCTTTTGTGCATGCCCTCATGACTGATACCCCTGCCTGGCCAACCATTTAGGGGGTCCTCTTCGGCCTTCACCTTAATCCCGCTCCCTCGCCTACCTAGGCCTCCTGGGCCGTTCCTTTGTATCGACTTGAACCTGCCCCTTGGTTTTTTATGACCTGGGCTTTTTTGGGCTTCTTTGATATTGCTGGCTCACCTGGTCTATCCCTGACCCTCTGCATGGAGGGTCCCTTTTCACCCCTCACCACACACAAGGGGGGGGGGGGGTTCAACCACCCTCTTCAAGCGACTGCACCTAGCTCAGCTTCCCCTCAGGCTTATTGTAGCCCGGCCGACTAGGGTGCTCGGGAAGGGTGGGGACCACTTCCGGCGAGTGCAACTGCAGCTCGCCATGGCCTCCATCGGCGACCTTCAGTGTACCGTCCATGAGGCTGCACGTTGTCGCCAGTCTCTGTGGTTTTCCTTTTGTACACTGGCGCCGGCTGAGATCCGCACGTCGCTGTTGCTTTCTGAGCTCGCTCCGGAGGGGCTCTTCTCTGCCCTTGCATGGCAGGGGTCTTCCCTCTTTGCAGCTGCGGGGCTCTTCGCTCCCCGTCCGCCTGGGGTGTCGCGACCCTCCTCAACCGCTTCCTCTTAGTTGATGTCGGCAGACCGGCTCGTAGCGAGGCCGCCAGGCTCGGAGCCCCTACCGGCTCTTGCGTCCCCACTCTCGGTTTGGCTTCGCCGTTCGTGGGCACGCCGGGTAATACTGCGGGGTCTGTCCTAGAGGTGTCGGTCCACGATTCCACTCAGACGACCTGCATGACATCGGCCTGTCTCCCCAGCCATCGCCTAGGTTATTCTGTCCATGCACTTGGGTGGGATAATTCGGGAAGTCTCGCCTCAACAGCGGGGCTTCCTGTCGGTAAAATACGGTCATTTCCTTACATTATTACGTGTGAAGCGAGTGAGGGAGGGTGGAGTAGGGCGGAGTACATCTCAGTAGCTCCACGGCCACCGTGGCGAGCGGTCATGAGGTAACCTACGCTCCTCCCACCGCTCCGCTCTCTCTCAGAGCACATTACGTGCTCAAAATTGCATGCGACTATAGCCGGGCCCCGCCACATAGTCCTTGGTTCTCTCGCCCGGCCCGGGCGCCGCCAAAGAAGGGTTAAAAAGCAAGTTCCAACCAAAAATCCATGTAGATGATATTAATTGCGTAGAGAAAAACATAGGTGATCCAGGAATCCTTAAGAGTGGGCTAGAGACTATGGTATCGAGTGCACATCTTGGTATGGAAGGTTAATATTTAGAGGCCTTTAGTGCTATTGAGGTGTCGATTTTGTTCCTGGCGAAAGATAGTGAGCCTGTAATTTTGGAAGAACCAGCATTTGGCCAGAGCATTTTTCTACTGAAATTTTTTCAAATTAATCTAGAAGGGAGATCTAATGGATGTTTTTTTAATTTTGATGGAGGTCTAAGGAGGAAACTAAAAACATAATAAATACATGAAAAATTCGACCAAAAAGTGAATCATCCCCCCTTAATGAAATAATATAAAGATAAATAAATGAGCAAACAAATAAGCCCATCCCTCCTTAACCTCCATGCATAATTAATATATCAACTAACGAATCATACTTAGGAATGAAGGAACATGGAAAGAACTTTGGTATAATTTAATAAACTACCGGTACACATTTACAGCATATTCTGTCAACATATTTATTATCATGATATAATTGTATGAAAACCACACCATTTCTGCGACACACACACACACACTGGATCGGTTTGATATTGTGATGGTAATGTTATCCTGAGTTATTAGTATGATTTTGATGTGTACACTTAAGGGGAGATGGGTCGTTTTTCTGGTCCCTTTTCTCCCTCGTGTTTATCCTCATTACTTTTGAGATTTTAAGACGTTTGGCAAAAGAATCATGTTAGATTATCGCATGTTAGATTATTGTCACCTACATTTGTATCTATTAACTTACCATAAAAATCAACAATACATTACAACATACTATGCCCTCCTGCAAGGAATCCCAGTGGGACCCTTGGCATCGGCGTCGTACCGATGTCTGTCGCAGTAGGTGCCACATTACGACACCGCTTGATGTCGGTAAGATGACGTAAAGGATCGCTGGATAAGGATATATTTTATTGCATATTCGCTGAGCGAACCCCGGTGGTTGCCGGAGCGTGGATTACACTAGACCTATGTCCGACGTCGGTCTAGTGTAGCCCATACGCTGATCGTGCCACATACCGTCGATGGCAATTAATGTCCGCCCCAATCCCTACACTTTTGACGCCGACATCGAGGTCCTGGTCTGTCGGGACCGAAGTCTTGAATGTGTGATGGAGCCTTTAGTTGGTCTCTAAATGTATTTTAATTTCTGACCACGACTGTATTAGGTTAAGTGCATGGAAGACAATGATGCTGTGCTAACCTACTTCTAGAAAGTGGTGTAGTGTGTTTGTATGTCTGTGTCCCTATAGCCCCCAAACCCTTAGAACTATCGATACATAACTTAGTATGGTTGCTCATGGGGTCCCAAATAATGTTATTAGTATAATAAAACGAATGAATAAATACAAAAATCTGAAATATTTCATAATAATAATAATAATAATAATAATAATATTTATTCAGTTAGCAATTTACAGAGTTGGTACCATATAGTATGTTACAAATATGACATGTACCAGCCTTGCATAATTCCAACTAAGGATAGCCCAATAAGGCCGTAAGGCGTATTTCCATTGGGGTCCTTGTGGGATTAGGTTAGCTGGGGAGAAAGGGGAGGATAAAGAAATAGATATTTTATAGCATTAGCGATACAGGGGTTTGTGATCAGAGTGCTGCCCTCTCGAAACCTCGGGACTACACTATAACCCGCACAGTGTGCGGACACCTCAGGTGGTATGCAATGAAATTGATAAATTAACATGTGAGAGTGTGTACATATGGATCTTTTTACATGGAAGTCTTTTTACATGGAAGATTTCTTGTTTCATGAACATGTTGGCAGTTTTGTTGTTCCACACCTTGGCTGTTTTTAATATATTTCCAATAAAGAAGGACTCATTGGAGATACATGTAATTGTTTTTATAGATATATAGTGTATCTGTCTATTTATCATTACATTTACCCATATACAGTATATATTTCTATTTACAGTCTTCTTTAACCCGGGAACTGCGTGGAGACTCTTAAGAGTTCCCCCGGCGGACTGCGGGGAGACTCTTAAGAGTGAGTGAAAAAAAAAATCAACTTTTGACATCGATTTTTTATTTTTTTTTATTTTTTTTATTTTTTTTATTTATTTTTTTTGGCCCCTGGGCCATGCACTTTCCTCCTCTCCTTCAGTTATCACCTATTTTTCCTGTTATTCCCTTATTCTGAGGTATATTTTCGTGCTAACATTAGCGAGTTGCAAGCAGGGTGTTGTCATCACTGATGGCAAGCGAATGCAAGAGAGAGAGAGAGTATCGATCGACTGTGTCTCAGTGGCCTTGGGGGAAATTGGCGGGAAAGCAGCTTGCCTCACCCATACATTATACAACTCGCGGGCTATATCTCCGATTTTGACCATCCAAACGCTGTTTTCACTCGTTTTATTGTTGTTTCAGGTTAATACCTTTATAATCAACCCATAATAGGCGCATATGGATAAGTATTAATGCTATTAATGGCACAATGAATATTTTAGTGACGGAAACACCTCAAATACGTCGGCACGGGGACGTTTCCAATTACCCCCATGCGCACTTGTTAGGTTAACAGTATTCTCACAATTATGGTATTTCAACATGCAATCAGATATACCTCATACTGCATATTAATCGTGAATATATATAAAGCCTTTTACATACACCTATAATAAATGAACGGAAATGATTATATGTACAATGTAAATAAATAGACTATCTTTGGAAGTATGATGATTTCAGCACTATAGTCCATTCACTATAGGTAGGCTAGAACTCATGACTCCTAACCTCTGTAACTCTAAAAAGCCTAGAAAAAATGGGCTGTAAATGACCTCACCTATTCCCTGGCTGACCCTTCCTAAATGGTAGAAATATTACCTCGATTACCGGTACTCAACTCGCCTTTGAGTTACAGAGGTTAGGGGTCAGGATTTCTGGCCTACCTACAATGAACTGGGTATAGTAATATAGGAAGGCAGATTCATTTATGATTACATTGTGTATATATATATATATATATATATATATATATATTCAGTAGGCTATATATATACAGTATATTTTATTTTAGTGGCGACGTTAGTTATGTTGATGGTATTGCGTTAACTCCTTGATGATCATGACGCGTTTTTGACAGTTTACTCTGGCTATCATTAGACGATTTTATACAACTTAGGTCCTTCCTAAAGCTGCTTAAAATCGTCTACTGACAGCCAAAATAGACTGTCAAAATTTGTCGGAATCCTCAAAGGGGTTAAAAGGATACACAAAAATGCGATCATGTGACTCAAAAATGCTTCTGCCAATAGATTTCCCTTAAGTCATCGTCATCTAGAGGTCCGACTATCATTATTATTGTTATCATCGGGATTAAGTTGATCATTGTTTGTATCAGTGTTCAGCTTCTTGTTGATGATATTATTGTTGTAATGTTTATCCTTGTTCTGCTTGGGGTTGAAGTTGGCGTTCTTGTACTCTTTAGGGTTGAGGTTGTTGTTGTTGTTGTTGTTGTTGCCATTGTTGTTGCCACCTTGTTGTTGACAGATGATGTTGGCCAGGATGTTGGAATACACTCGGTTGATCTCCCCTTCCACTCTGTACACCACGCCACCTCTCTCTCCACCACTGGCCTTTACCTGGTGGAAGGGTCAAGTATAGGCTGCATTAACACAAGCAAATACAACAAACAAATTATATAGACCAAAAAATATATACCACCTTCTTCACACCTTTTTACTTTTATTCTAGCTATATTCAGACGCTTTTGACAAGTTTGAGAAGGATCTGGGAAAGGGTTAAGTGAGATAGTTCGAAGCCTGTAAATTGCTAGAGGCCCTTATTAAACTGGATAAAATAATCTAACGATAGCCAGAATAAAGTTGAAAGGATGTCACCAGTACCGAAGGTGTCAAAATGCCTGGATACACAACGTTTCTAGTAAGTCATAAGATAAGGAACGAATGATTAAGGGAGAGTTCCAGAGTTCACTTGTTGAGTAGAAGGAAAACAGAAAATTTGCTAATTCTTGGGTTGGAGAGTTGGACAGAATAGGAGTGGGACTGTGCTGAAAGGCGGGTGCCTTGTACTCGCCGCAAGGGAGGGGTTATGCACTGAGAGAGCTCTGAAGAACACTGATCGTTGTAATAGCGATAGCAGGGTGAACAAGATGCAACATTGTGGCGTGTAGAAAGAGTTTGTAGGGAACTAGTAAGAGGAAGTGAGTTGATGAAGCGAAAGGCTTTTGACTCTACTCTTTTGAGAAGTGTGTTTGGGTGAGTCTTTCCCACACATGCGCACAATACTCGATACATGGGCACACTGCGCCCCTATACAGAGCAGGAAGTTGTTCAGGGGTGAAGAGCCTACGGAGACGGTTGAGCACGTCTTGGAGGCATTGAAAGTAACAAACATTTCTCTGCCCCAATCAGAAACAATTGATAGATCAGAGGAAAGGTGTGCTATGGCCTCGTCACGTGACTTTTGGAATGATTGCATGCTGGGTTGTTGTGAAAACTAGTTGAATAGTGTAAGGTAGAGACATCAGCATATGAGTGGATAAGACTATAGGTACAGTTAACCCGGGAACTGCAGGGAGACTCTTAAGAGTTCCCCCGGCGGACTGCGGGGAGACTCTTAAGAGTGAGTGGAAAAAAAAAAATCAACTTTTGACATCGAATTTTTTTTATTTTTTTTATTTTTTTATTTTTATTTTTTTATTTTTTTGGCCCCTGGGCCATGCAAAATCTCAGTCCTCTACCTCCCCTCCTTCCCCACTTTCCTCCTCTCGTTCAGTTATCACCTATTTTCCCTGTTATTCCCTTATTCTGAGGTATATTTTCGTGCTAACATTAGAAATCCGGTTGGAGGGTGTGGTCATCACTGATAGCAAGCGAATGCAAGAGAGAGAGAGAGTATCGATCGACTGTGTCTCAGTGGCCTTGGGGGAAATTGGCGGGAAAGCAGCTTGCCTCACCCATACATTATACAACTCGCGGGCTATATCTCCAATTTTGACCATCCAAACGCTGTTTTCACTCGTTATTGTTTCAGGTTAATACCTTTATAATCAACCCATAATAGGCGCATATGGATAAGTATTAATGCTATTAATGGTACAATGAATATTTTAGTGACGGAAACACCTCAAATACGTCAGCACAGGGGGACGTTTCCAATTACCCCCATGCGCACTTGTTAGGTTAAGGAGATCATTAATGAATATTAGAAAGAGCACTAGATAGAGGACAGAACCCTGAGGAACACCGGAGTTGATAGGTTGACTAAGTAAGCGATGGCCGTCCTCAATTGCAGCTATGGAACGGTCAGAAGGATATTAGAGACAAAGGCACAGATAGAGGGATAGAAACCAAAGGAGGGTAGATTGGAAATTAGAGATTTGTGCCAGAAGGCTATCGATATGTCTAGTGCAATAGAAAAAGTCTCGTCAAAGTCCCGAAGGGAGGCTGAACAATAGTTAATAAGATAAGCAAGGAAATCACCAGTAGAACGGCTTTCAAGGAAACTATACTGGCTATCAGAAACTAGTTTATGGGAAGATGAATGCTTGAGATATTTTGAATTATCAGTTGACTAATCAGATGAGTTGACCACTGCATAAGAAACTACACTTGTAATTCAATCATGCACATTATATTTCTATGTATAAGGTCACGGAGATGAACAGAACTTATGTGGACAATAGTACATCAACGTGGGTTCTTTTCTGGTCTATGGATCGCTGGTATCACTTGCCTTATTCACATTAACCCTTTCTATACCGGCGACGTCCTCAACTTACCTTGTGAAAATGACATGCACACTTGCCCTGTAGAAAGTGTCTGTATCTTGCCACAGTCATGTTGAAGGTGTCGACCACAGCGTACCCCTGCTGGCGGGCATACGAGGCCAAGTGCAGCGAGTGTTCCAGAAGTCTTACGTGGTCGCTCTGGAAGGAAGGAAATTAACCCCTGCCTCATTTGTTAGGTTTATAAATCTGAGAGTAGATTAAATGGCCTGAGTCCAAATTTTTCTAGGTTTATCCCTCCGTGCAGCTACCACTATATTCACAGGCCACATTGACTGAACAAATGACCAAAGATCCATATCTAACCTAGCCTTATATAATCTAACCTCAACTAGCTTAACTTGAGAAAATCTAGCCTAATCTAAACTAATCTAAGCAAAAAAAAATAGCGTTATGGCCATTAGTGTTGTGTTCATTAACCCTTAAAAGAGCGGCGCTCGACTTAAGTCGTGCACCAATTTGCAGCAAGTTAGGAGCATTATTAAGGCTTTTAAAGGGTTAAAATCGAGTGCAAATGGTTGGGAGCGCAGCGGGCCAGACAGCCGACTCCCAGGGCTTACCGCCGCCCATTAACTCATGTTCCGTGTTCTCGAGAGGCCGGCAGTGTAGCCAGTAGTGAGCATAGCTGGGAAAAATATACCGATATATGCTAAACTTCCATGTTCGTGGCACTACTGCAAGAGAACCACGAGTGCTACGTAGCTCATTTTGAAGCTTATAGTGCCTAGTATTTTGCTAAATAATGTTTTTTTCATGCAGATACTTGATTTATCATGCAGGAGGGCCTGAATATGCCCTAAATGAGCCAAAAACACCCCGCTAGACAAGGGTTAAGGAGTGACCTGCGTATAAAAGTATATTACAAGAGGGCATTTTCCGGGAGATGTATGTTAGAAATTGGGGTTGCCTGGAACGCCGCCATTAGGACAAGAGACTGAAACTGCACTTATGTGTGGAACACTCAGTCTTAAAATGTTATGTATGTATGTATGTATTTGAACACTATTTTGCACTGGTATCGGCAAATAGACTTAACTTGTACGTTGCCTGCATTTTTATATATATGGCATGCCCAGTGCCTGAAGATTATTATTATTATTTTTTATTTTTTTCCATACATAAGGAGAAACACGAAGGAAGTATTTTCCAGCCAATTTAAGGGGGTGAAATGGCATGCGTCCGTCACAAAAGACACGCCCGTAGCATCCCTGAGCTGAGTGTCATCCATAAGTGGTGACCTATAATTATTCGTATATTGTGCTCAATTGATAGTGATAATTAGTGTCTATGACCTTTTTAGATGATGATCAGTGATTTTTGGCTTATGCACCATACTGCACCAGACAAGAATGTGTGATGGGTTTTATTAGCATGATTGGCGTTCTGTGAACATTATGGGTGCCCAGTGGACTTAGTTTTTATTGCATAGTGAGCACGCCACAGGCACTCATCAGGTTAAGGTAAATTACTATATGAGACATATTCATAATAAAGTTTATTTCAGAAGCTGCCAAAGCATATTAATGCAAACATGTAGGAAAAAGCACCTTATCTAGATTAACATTGTGGTCTAGTTCTATATAGGACTGTTTTAAAAATAGCGGAAAAGTTTCTGGTGGTATTGGTCTCCTAAATGTTTGTAATATAAGTGTTCCTGCCACATGACAGGACCCCCTTCAATGCTGACTGAGCTATTATGGAGTACAGGTGTGCATAATTTTGTGCTAAGGTCAGCTTGATTGAATGTGCCACTTTCACATGAGAACATTGTCAGTTGCCAGATAACATCACATTTGATAATTCTTCCTCTGCCTCATATCATGGGTTTATTTGATGTAGCAATTTTTTACACAAACAAACGTAATTGAAAGCTATATAACCCAAATGGGTAAAAATAATCTAGTTCTGTAGACAATTCATAAAATTGTTAAACTTGTGGCCTTATAATATAATTCATTATTTTCACTCCCAACACCAAACACCTCCCAATGTAATTAATGAAAGCATGTGATCCTCCCAGGATTCGAACCTGGGTTACCACATACAGATTTTATCCCCTTCTGTATCGACAACGTCTGTTGTACTATATTCTAGCAATATTTGAATGATTTTATGCAGCTTAGGAAGGATCCGTGGTAGTTAAAAGGGTTCGTTGAGATACTTCACAGATTTATAATTGCTAGAGAACCTTCTTTAAGTTGAAAAATGCGACTAATAATTGCCAAAATATAATGAAAAAGACGTCGCCGGTACATAAGGGGTTAACCACTCTATCCACTACCTACCTGAGAAACGGAGTGTACCCCCGGGGCTGCCACAATGAACCCTGCCCCGGGACTTTTCACCACCACCCGCGCTCCTCCAAGACCCTCCCTGGAACACAGAACACACACACACATGCAGGGTTGACAGTTAGGCTATAGACATTGTTATTATTAGGGTTATTGTTATTATTATTATTATTATTGTTATTATTATTATCTTATCTTATATTATTAAATCAGTTCGTGTGTCTGTTTGTCTGTGTGTTCTTAACCTCTGAAGTGCGCATGGGGGTAATTGGAAACGTCCCCCTGTGCTGACGTATTTGAGGTGTTTCCGTCACTAAAATATTCATTGTGCCATTAATAGCATTAATACTTATCCATATGTGCCTATTATGGGTTGATTATAAAGGTATTAACCTGAAACAACAATAAAACGAGTGAAAACAGCGTTTGGATGGTCAAAATCGGAGATATAGCCCGCGAGTTGTATAATGTATGGGTGAGGCAATCTGCTTTCCCGCCAATTTCCCCCAAGGCCACTGAGACACAGTCGATCGATACTCTCTCTCTCTCTCTTGCACTCGCTTGCTATCAGTGATGACCACACCCTCCAATCGGATTTCTAATGTTAGCACGAAAATATACCTCAGAATAAGGGAATAACAGGGAAAATAGGTGATAACTGAAGGAGAGGAGGAAAGTGGGGAAGGAGGGGAGGTAGAGGACTGAGATTTTGCATGGCCCAGGGGCCAAAAAAAAAAAAAAAAAAAAAAAAAAATATATAATTTTTTTTTTTTTTTCTATGTCAAAAGTTGATTTTTTTTTTCTCTGACTCTTAAGAGTCTCCCCGCAGTGCGCCGGGGGAACTCTTAAGAGTCTCCCCGCAGCTCCCGGGTTAATAGGCGGCCACAGTTTTGGACCTGGGGAGCTGAAACTTTGCATGTGGGTGTCAATTGACCTGGGTCAGGTCATAGAGGGGGCGAGGCCACGATCGGAGGCCGTTTCGAGGCCGAAATTGAAAAAACCCCCGAAAAATGGCCGTTTGGGGCAGAAGGAGGCCTCCGATCGAAAAGGTGTATGGAACGAAAGTTGTTCGCAGCCCCCTAAAATGGGAGTACGGATGAGGTCAGATCCAAAATCGGAGGTCATTTAGCGGTCGAAATCGAGGTCGCCGTTTAATGAGGCACAGGGAGGTTGAGGCCAGTGATTATGGTAGTAGTAGTATTGTGATGATTGTGGTAGTAGTGATTGATGATGGTGATTATGGTAGTAGTAGTGGTGGTAGTACCCCAGCAATGCCGGGTACCCCTGCTAGTTATTATTAGTGTTGTTGTTGTTGTTGTTGTTTATTATAATTTGTTCAATCTGTCCTAAATGTATATACAGTAGTTATTATTTTGTTATATATTCATATTTTTTCACCAACCAACTTTACTTCTAAGCTCAAGTAATGAAATCAACAAAGACATGTGGCACTCCAAGGACTCGAACCTAGGATACTCACACCGAAATTCCGCGTATTTATGCATAACGCTATCAATTATGCACAAGCCTACGATTTATTATGCACTTTCGAATGCTGCATATAATACCTTTTTAATAGTCGGCCTAGTCTATTGAGGTGTTGTGCAGCCAACCAATGGACTCCACCCACCACCACTACTGTATCCGAGGTGTTCTGTAGGGGACCAGATCTGTGAGAAGAGGAAATGAGAGATGATTAAGTTATTATATATATATACACACACACACACACACACAAGCATACGTAATGAAGCCATAGAACACTTATCTTCTGATCTAACTACTATCTCCAATTGGGGCAGAGAAAACATTGTTACTTTTAATGCTTCCAAAACCCAATTTCTCCATCTATCTACCTGCCGTGAACTCCTAGCGGACTTTCCCTTATTCTTCAACAATACAAAAATCAACCCTTCATCTTCTCTCAGTATTCTTGGTGTCTCTTTTTCTTCTGCTCTCTCTTGGAAGGACCATATTACCAGTCTTGCTAAGGCGGCCTCCCTGAAACTGGGTGTGCTCAACCGCCTCAAGAGGTTCTTTACCCCTGCTCAGCTTCTTGCTCTGTACAGGGGCACAGTGCGTCCTTGTATTGAGTATTGTTCACATGTGTGGGTAGGATCCTCTCACACAGCACTTCTAGACAAAGTAGAAAGGAAAGCCTTACGTATCATTAACTCCCGTCCACTCACCGACTCTCTGCAATCTCTCTCTCTTCACCACAATGTTGCATCTCTCGTTATTCTATCGCTACTACAATAATCAGTGTTCCGCAGAGCTCTCTCAGTGCATACCACCTCCTCTACGTAGGGTACGTAGTATCGATCTTGCAACACAATCCCACCCCTACTCTGTACAACTCTCCAACTCAAGAGTGAAATGTTACTCCCAATGTTTCTTCTATTTAACTGCTGAGCTATGGAACTCTCTCCCTGAATCCATTTTTCCCTCATCCTATGACTTAAATTGTTTCAAACTCCGTGTGTGCAAACAATTTGGCTCGAAAGTTTTTGGCCCTGTCACTCTTTTCTTTTAACTCTGGTGGAGGCACTCATCACAGGCAGGTTTTGCCTTTTGTCTCCCTCATCCACATAGAAAAACAAAACAAAACGCACACATACACACGCACACACAAAATTACGTACCTCAGTAGCAGTTGGTATAGAGTCTGGTCGAGGGCTGGTCGCTGGTCGCCGGGAAGCCAGAACTTGGGGTAGTAGGCAAAGGCAAAGGTGGTCTGGCCGGCATTGACTGGTGGAATCACTTTTAGGCCATGCGTCTTCTCCCACACGTTGAGGGACCCGTTGGTTCGTTCCAAGAGGGTGTAATGCATCCCTCTCGTGGTGCTGTCTCCCAGAAACAGCAGCTGAAGGAAAAGTGGCAAAATAGAGCTTTTACCCAATTCCTTTATCAGCATTAAGACCTTTTATGCCCCCCCCCAAAAAAAAAACAAAAAAACTAAAAAACAAAACAAAAAACAAAGAAAAACTAGGTGTCAATTTTTTCCCGGCGATTGAAAGCGAGCCTGTAATTTAGGAGGAACTGGCCTTCGGCAGTAGCGTCGTAGCGAGCCAGCATATTTGTTATAATGTTTTTGACAGCAGGCTAAATATGTACATTTTTCGATAGAAAAATGTCTCCGGTGAAGCCGGATTTCTCCATACAATGCTGGAAGAAATCAACACCTGGATGGGAATAAATGTCTTAAAACAGTAAGCTGAATGTGGCCGAATGGATACGAGCCAGAGAAAGAGAGAAAAGGAGAGAACAAAAGCAGGTGACCCCCCTTAAGGTGTAGAGGCTGGAATTCGTGATATGGGGGATTCTGGGTCGCTATACCCTATTCCTAGTCATCAGGCCAACACTCTTGAACATTAACCCCTTCTCTACCGGCGACGTCTTATTAATTATATTCTAGCTATATATAGGCGATTTTGTGCAGTTTAAGAAGGATCTATACCAGTAAAAAGGATTATGTGAGATAGTTCGAAGCTTGAGGCCCTTTGTAAACTGAATAACATCGTCTAAATATAGCTAGATTATAATAAAAAAAAACGTCGCCGGTACAGAAGGGGTTAACCCCTATAACTCACAAACGACTAGAGAAAATGAGCTAATATTTCTACTATGTTGGTAGAGTCAGCTAGGGAATAGGTGTGGGATTTTGCAGCTTATTTGCTGTGGGCCTTTTTGAGTTACTGAGGTTAAAGTTCACGATTTTTGACCTACCTATTTGGAACAGGGTATAGTATATCGAAATAGGTATGGCACTATAGTCTATTCGCTGTAAGTAGGCGAGAAATCATGAACTCTAACCTCTGTAACTAAACAAACGACTAAGAGTAATCGAGCTAATATTTCTACCATTTGAGAAGAGTCAGTCAAGGAATAGATGTGGAAATTTACAGGCAATTTGCTCTAGCCCTTTTTGAGTTACAGAGGATAGAGGTCATGATTTCTCGCCTACTTACAGCGAATAGACTATAGCTCACCTTGGATGGGTTATTAGGTTACAGCTAGTCGGTCAAATTTGTCATGTCTCGGCACCAAAAATATTTTGATCAATAATTGGTATCGACAATATCTAAAACTTTATTTATTTGTTTTGAGTGAGATCTACAACCATTTTCCTACACTTACCCACCCAATTCAACATCTGACAGACATTAATACAGCCCAGAGCGAGCCAAACGTAATGGCAGCTGAGACATGATATATTAGTGCTACCTAGAGATCCTATAGTTAGAAAGTTACTATAGTATCTCTAGCGCTACCGTACTTGTAAAATCAGGTAAATGGACTATGGCAGGGTTTATTGGGCCTGCCTAAACAGCCCTTTAATCAAGAATCAAGCTCAAGAATGAAGAATATGTGTGTGATAACTTTTTGCTTGGGTTGAGTCGATTTCATAGGTTAGATACAAGATCGGATAAGGGGCTATGGCCTTCTTCCACACGTTAAAGGGCCTGTCACACATTCACGATCTCAATAACGAACAAGGGACCGCAGGCATGTCGTGAGCATGGTCTGAGGTAATTCCAAGGTGCCACGAATGAGTTGGTTTGGGCTGGGATGGGTCGTGAGGATGGGAAAAAATTTCAAGAATGCTTAAAATTTTTAAAGATAGGTCGGTGAGCTCGAACAATATGGCGGAAACCTTGGCTAGCCCACAGGCACAGTTGGGACAATCGGCTGCATTCTGCATTTAATTTTAGCGCCACGTCTGCCGCTGACATGCTGGCGTCAATGATGGTGGCAATTGTACGCGTGTCTGAGGCATTACGGTGGCTTCCGCGGATGTACGATGCCGCTAATCCTATACATATACAGAGGCATGGCATCTAAGATCTGTTTTCACTTTGGCAGATAGATGATACCTTCTTCCCGGCCAGACAGTCTTGTAGTTGGGGTTGTGAGAGGGTGTGGTGGGTACAGTGCAAGGGCTGCCACACTGCCTCTGACCAATCACAACCCTCACCATCGTCACCATCACCTCCATCACAGGTTAGACACGGCAATACCCATCGGCCTAATTGGAAAAGATCAGGATGTTAAATGAGAAACCTATTCCCTTTTTGTTTGTCGTCATTACTAAATATATATACATATTTTAATTCATCGAAAATGCTTGTGAATAGATGAGTGATAATGCAGTCGTAGTAAGAGGGGGTCGGGCACCAGTTGGACTAGATCATAGTCTGTCAGGCACCTGGCCCGAGGAGCTTGTTTATGTTGTATGTTGTGAAGAGTCATGCCTGGATATGAGGTGGGCGGGCATTGTGGTGGTAGTCTTCGCTGCGTTTCTGCCTGCTGAGACCGGAACCTCTCCAGGAGGTCTGGGACCTGGGTGTCTTTGCTTGGGACCCCAAATGGGCCTGGGTCTCTGGGTCTTCTCCTGGGCTAACTAGATGTGTGTGAATTTTATATTGTGTTTGTTTTTGTTGAGTTCCGTTGTCCCTGTTCGGGCTTTGTCTCGAGTCGGCCTCCCCCAGCTATGGGGTATGTGATTGAGTATATACAGTACATATATACATCTATAATTGGATGGTTTTTATGCAGCTTAAGAACGATCTGTGGGAATTAAAATGGGTAAAGACTATCTCAATTAACCCCCTCAGTACCGATCACGTAAGTTTTGCCCATATTTAGCTATAGTTAGAAAATTTTATGCAGCTTAAGAACGATCTGTGGGAATCAAAAGGGATACATGAGAGAGTTGTTGGAGGTCTTTTAATTGCTAGAGGTCTTTATTAAACTGAAAAGAATCGTCTAATAGTTGCCAGAATATAATGGAAAGGAAGTCACAGGTAGTGTAGGGGTTATAGTTTTCTTTACGCTTACCCTTTTGAGGATAATTCCACGTTTTGAAAGTTTACTCTGGCTTTCATTAGACGATTTTATACGGCTTAGGAAGGATCTGTGGGAATTAGTAGGGTAAAGACTATCCCAATTAACCCTCTAACTTCCACATACCCTTCTTAAACAGAATAGAATCGTCGAATACTAGCCAGAAAACAGAAAATATATGAATAAAATCTTCTAATAATAGCCAGAAAACAGAAAATAAATACGTAATCGGATCTGGAAAGAGTTAAACACAATGAATACCTTGTGCATCGCCATGAAGACAGGGTGGAAGAGTTCGGGCGTGAGAGAGAAACCCACTCCACGAAGAAAAATGCTCCTTGAAGACTCCGCAGTGATCCGTCGGCCGAATCCTTAACGCGCACTCCTGAATTAGTGATGGGTAGATTACGGTTATTTGGTAAGATATATTTTACCTATAAGATCAGGTCAGGTCTATCACCTATAAGGGGAGATGAGTCATATTTATTTGCTCATATATGTATCTTTTTATTATTTTATTAGTTTCTTCCCTAAACCTCCATTATGCTTAAACAAACAAAAAACACCCCTCCAAGATCCGCCTTAAAGATAAATTGTACATTTTTTTATATAGTCTTAATACTGACAAAGTTTTTTTTTATTTTTTTATCCCAAACTCACCTGCCTGAGCCCACAGACTTGGTGGTGGTTGGTGGAGGTGGGTGGCGGGTGCGGGCGGACTGGTGGTCGACGGGTTAGGGTGAGGGTGTAGGTGTTGAGGGTCCAGGGTTCCGAGTGAGAGATGTCCACCACCGCCAGACTCAACCGGTTCTCACCCAAACCCACCGTGTAATTCACCAACCTGGAGGGAAGGACGGGAGTCATTAATATCAAGTATATCTCATAAATACACGTGTTTGGCTAGGCGAGAATTAAAATTAAATCTCTACAACCCGAGTTGCGTAGGGAATCTTGTAAAAATCCCTGTATGGTATCCTGGAATATGGATCCTGCGACTTGTTCATGAATGGAAATACATTCTCCAAGTATGATTTCCCTTCTCGTCAATCTATATAGGAAAGGTTAAGATTACCTTATCACACCGTGGTGTGATGGATTGAAAGCTTGGACACTCGTTCTGAATGTCGGATATTTGATCCCGGCTGGGAGTAATTATATATATATATAGCTCATTAAAGCCGGTGGAGATGAGCTTGAGTGATCAGGAGCGTGGCAGGCCGCCGTCCGCTGTGCAGTAGTTTAGCCGCGGCACTAAAGCTCTCCCACCACGTCTCGCGAGACATATTCAGTGATGCCAAAGGCAAATGTAGCCGAACATTGCTAATTTTTAGCGAATATTGCCGATGTATGCGGAAAAGCTGCAGCTGAACTACATAAGCTAGAGAGCTTGTTCTGGTGGCATTTGAAAGCTCTTGTCTTTTAGTTTTCTACTGTAAACATTTAATTTCATTTAGGGACTTGCTTAAGCAATCAGGAGTGCCTGGACGAGCCCTAATATGGCGGATAATCCCCCTGACTGATTTGGTTAAACCCGTAAATAATGTTAGTGGACTTACGTGGCTGAACCAAACTTGTGGTGCAGCCTGGCCTCTGCTTGACAGTGTAGGGCTGACCCGGCTACCCTCACTGTGATGACCCCGTACTCCACATGGGCCGTGTAGGAGGTCACTAGCGGGGTAAAAGGCGGGGTCAAGGTCACGGGAGGCTCCACTACGATCCTCTGAAGGTACGGGGCAGTGGCTGGATCTGGGGGGGGGGATTTGGGACAACGTTTCTTTTATCCTTCAATTCAGGCACCTCAAAAATTATGTCATATTAACCCTTTCAGGTCTCCATACGTTTTTTAAGTTTCCATGGACAGGCAGCAACACACTGTCTGGGCAGCTGAGGTTTCTCTTTGTTCCCGTTCACCCAGCTATGAAGGGTTGCCAGATACCTCCACATATAGACTAGTATACCAGATATATCGCGTCCAAAATGGACCCGATTGCGATTTTAGTGTGGTTTTACCAAATTTCATAAAGGCTTAAGGACATGATCACATCCACATGTGAGAAAGGTCAAAATTGCCTTAGGACATGACCGCGTTCTCACGTGCGCGAGAGGGTTAAGGAACATCCTGTTCTTAACATTAATCCTCCATTACAAACCCCAATGCACTTGAATAAATCAATGAAAGTATATGATCCTCCCTGGATTCGAACTCGGGACACCACACCCAGCACATAAGCATCTAAACCATTAAACCACCAACACAGTTACTCTTATCCTCCAATTCAAGCACCTCGATAATTACATCAACTGTGTTGGTGGTGTAATGGTTTAGATGCTTATGTGCTGGGTGTGGTGCCCCGAGTTGGAATCCCTGGAGGACCATATGCTATCATTAATTTATTCAAGTGCATTGGGGTTTGTAATGGAGGCTTAATGTTAAAAACGGGGTGTTCCTAAATATACATAATCTTTATGACCCATACATGAACACAAACATTACCAGTACCTGTCATACACGTGTCCTGATCTCGAAGTTGGTGTCTCTTCCATTTCTCCTCGATATCTTCACTTCTCCGTAGGTCCAATCTGCGTTGTTCAAGTTATGCGAAATTAGTGGTACAAATATGGGACTGTAAGGTATAAAAGGATCAAGACAACACACGATTGAATTGAAAAAAAAAATATATAATAATATCCAATCTGTATTAGGCATAGAAATATATTAGCATTACCAGTGTTGTTTATCATATTGTTTTATAATGAGAACGAAACACTAATAAATATATGAATTAATCAATAAATTAATAAGTCAATAAATAAATAAGACACAAGCTCATTATGGAAGAGATGGTCAGATATTGAAATACCGTATGATTTTGAAAAACACGGAACTTGAAAATTCATAATGAGAAGTGCAATAAGAAAATATGACATGAATTATCTTAATACGTATCCTTAGCACATACGTTTTTTTAACATCATTAGACAATTTTATTTAGAGTAGGAAGGGTATATGACAGTCGGTAGGTTTAATGGACGAGTCTCGGCCCTTTTAACTCCGGTAGATCCTTCATAAGCCGTATGAAATCGTCTAAATATAGCCAAAATGAACGGTCAAAACGCGTCATAATCGTTAAAGGGTTAAGTTAAATTACTCTTAGTTAGGTTAAGCAGAGTAATATTAGGTTATGAGACTGTAGACCATTTTGTCTAGACTATTGTACTAGACTATTAACTAGACCATTGACTAGACCATTGACTAGACCATTAACTAGACCATTGACTAGACCATTGACTAGACCATTGACTAGACCATTGACTAGACCATTAACTAGACCATTGACTAGACCATTTGACTAAACTCCGTGTCGGCTAACCTGGCACAAATCCTGACCCCTCAACATCTTATAGCTTAAAAATAATGAAGGTAATCGAGCTGGCATTTATATTATTTTGTAAGGGTAGACCAGTAAATAGATGTGTGAAGTTAAGTGAAGTTAAAGCCTGTTTGCTATAGCCGTTTCTGAGATATAAGGAAGCCAGGGATCAGAATTATTACCAAGTTAGCTGACACCGGGTATAGACCATTCAACTAGACCATTTCAACTATAGATTATGACCATTTTGACTATGAACCATCCACTAGTTACCCAGCCATAAGGGGTGTTAGTCCTGGAGGTAGAGGTCTGAGGTGGGCCTGGATTGCCGTGGTTAAGCTGTGGACGTCTAAGGTGTTGTGGCGCCAGGATTCACTGCAGGGAAAAACAAAAGAAGTGTAGGTTAGGAGAGATTTGTATATTTTGTTTTCATTATTTATTTATTTATAATTAATATTAATATTTTTCTTTATTTACTCCCTAAACCTCCATCAAGCTTAAAAATATACCTCCAAGACACTCTTTCGAGATATATTTGTACATTTTTCGGTAGAAAAATACACTGGTATATACGGTATATATATATATATATATATATATATATATATATATATATATATATATATATATATATTTAATATGATAAATATACCATTTAATAAATTCTTTCCCTCTTAATATCGTTACTTTTCCTATCTATTGGTTTTACATTGGAAGGACACCAACAAGCACCTGTATCTCACTACAAGCCACTTATCACAAGCCTCCAACACAAAGAGTTCGCATCTTTGAACACGCCTATTGCATTATAAACCGAGATTTTTTTTTCTATGTGTAAGGAGACAAAATGCAGGTTGCCTGTAGCGAGTGTCTCCCCCAAAGTTAAAAGAGTGACAGAGCCAAATTGAAGGGGCAGTGGAGTCAAAATGCCTGGATACACGAAGTTTAAAGCAGTCTAAGTCATAGGATGAAGGAAAGATTGATTGAAGGAGGGAGTTTCAGAGCTCACTTGTTGAGTAGAAGAAAGACTGAGAAATTTGCCTATTCTTGTGTTGCAGAGCGGGACAAAATAGGAGTGGGACTATGTTAAAAAGTGGGTGTCTCGCACTCGCCGCAAGGGAGGGGGTATACACTGAGAGAGCTCTGAAGAACACTGGTTGTTGTAATAGTGATAAAAGAGTGAAAGAGATGCAACATTGTTTCGTGTAGATAGAGATTATAGGGAACTAGTATGAGGAGGCAAGTTGACGAGGCAAAATGCTTTTGATTCTACTCGTTCGAGAAGTGCGGTATGGGTGGAGCCTCCCCACACATGCGAACAAAACTCAATACAGGAGAAACTGTGTCTTGGAGGGGTTGAAAGTAACAAGATTTTCTCTGCCCCAATCAGAAATAATTGAAAGATTAGAAGATAGGCGTTCTATGGCCTCGCCACGTTTGATTAGGAGTGCTTGCATGCTGGGTTGATGGGAAAAACTAGTTGAATAGTGTAAGGTAGAGTCATCAGCATATGAGTGGATAGGACTAGAGGTACAGTTAAGGAGATCATTGATAAATATTAGAAAGATAATTGGAGACAGGACAGAACCCTGAGGAACATCGGAGTTGATAGGTTGAGGAAGTGAATGATGGCCGTCCATAACCGCAGCTATGGAGCGGTCTGAAAGGAAATTAGAGACAAAGGCCCAGATAGAGGGATAGAAACCGAAGGAGGGTAGTTTGGAAATTAAAGATTTGTGCCAGACTCTATCGAAGGCTTTCAATATGTCCAGAACAATAGAACATTAATATAAACACCATGTGAGGAGGAGCACTTTATTGACAACATTTCGCAGATAGTGACCTGAAGAATTTATCTGAGAAAACGTTGTCAATAAAGTGCTCCTCCTCATATGGTGTTTATGTTCATTCTGTCAACTTTTCAAACTTATATCAACAAACTGATAGAACTTACGTGAATAGGAATGAGGCGGGAGCGAGGGTGGCGCTGGTGTTGTACTGGACGGAGTGGTACAGATCACGTAACATCTGCAACATAACACTATTTTAATGAACAACAAGTATATATAAACCGTCTAATGATAGCCAGAATACATTACATAAAGGCATCACCATACGTGAAGGTAAAATTCTTTACTATTAGGTAATTTAATTTCTGCAACTAAACATTACTATTATAGTTCTTACTTTCAACCATCTTGACAATTTTGCCAAGCACCTAAACAACGTTAGATGTGGAAATAGCCTCCCGAAAATCTGCAAACGGCGGGAAACGAACCCGTGACCATTGGGTTACCACGAGACATAATAAAGGCACCCCACTTAGCCTGGTAGTCTAAGTGTATTTCCGCATCTTGTTCAGTTTAAGCTAACCTATTTTTACTGACTTTACAGGAAGTTATTGGCACCAGTCGTTCAGGGAACTACACCCGGGGAGAGCTTTAGGTGGAGTATAAAAATTGCTACATATCGTGTTTCACCACCTGGTCTCCTTTGCTGTTAATTGCTCTGTACCTTAGTTATACACAGAGTAATTCTAGCTTGCTCTTAAGATACGCACACTCTTGATTTCTTACATATAACCACAAGGGCTACACATCCTACACTAACTTACTCTTTTCCACTGCCACTTTGGTGGTGCAATCAGCTTCTGTAACAATGGACCAATGGTTCTTATATTTAGAACATTAAAGGGCTTGGTATGTTTCCAGCCGGTCAGGGCCCCACTGGGGTAAATAAAACATCAAATAAGTGGTGGAACTGCCATCCGGGTGAGGGACTGCTCTGGGTCTGCTTCTTCAGTACTAAGGGTCTTTATCCACTTAGTGGAAATGGCACTGTGGATTGTGACAGTGGGGGCATGTGTGGGAGCCAGTTGGCAGTTTCTGTCATGGCCATCCCTTTAGGACTGCTTCCTCTGGAATCGGAGCAAAAAATGGATGATGATTTTTCTATGTAAATTCTTCGCATTTGGGCAGTATATTAGCAATGCATCATTAATGAATGTCCTGTTATTGAAAGTATAAAATGAGTTCATATTATTTCCCTTACAATGTGAACCTGATTTAATATACTCTACTGTACTGTATGTTTTCCACTTTGAACACATAAATATACAATGTACAGTCGGTCAGGAATTACTGGGCATTAATTGTAAGCGAGGTCATGATACGCTGAAGATCTACAGTATTTTTATAGTTAACCCCTTCCATACTGGCGATGTCTTTTAAACTTTATTCTAGCTAAATTTAAACGATTTTGTGCAGTTTAAGAAGGATCTGTGTAGTAAAAATGGTTAAGAGAGATAGTTCCAAGTCTGTTAATTGCTGGAGCCCCATTTTAAACTGAATAAAATTGTCTAATAGTAGCCAGAATAAAGTTAAAAAGAAGTCGTCGGTACAGAAGGGTTAAAACATTTTTGGTCACAAAGTTGATATTACTAAGAATCATTAGCCTAGCTAACGCTCACCGTCTTGTTGTCATAATTAGGTGTTTAATTATTCGTAACCACGACTGTACCAACCTGACATAACTTTACAGTAATTTAAAAGGTGAAAGATGAATAAACCTGGGAATCTGAGATAGATTATTATTATTATTTTTTGTTTTGCCAGACGACGTTATTCCCGAGAAGGGGTGGCCCTGAACATTAGGTGTTTGTCATGAATTAGCAGAATTACTAGGTCAAGTTGCCCGGGCTTGACATCTACCAATAACATTTTGACAGTGAAGTCTCGATCTGCCGACTCTTTGATCAGCAGCCGATGCTCTACTGACTATGCCACAACTCGCGTAGAGATGAATGTGAAAACATGAAATGTGAACAATGAAAATAGCTTTAAGTCAAATTACTTACTTGATTGTACAAATGTCCTGAAGGCGACGGATAAATCATCACAAATCCTGCTCTGTTTGTCATATTATCTTCTTGGCTACTGTTCTTGATTTGATTGCCCCTACTTCCATCTTCCGACGATGCATTTGTACCTTCTTCTGCGCCATCAAAATATTCATAATCTGACTTTAGGTTACTTTTCTCCAGCGACTGAACAG
The DNA here is from genome assembly GCA_032716605.1 of Paralithodes platypus. NCBI lineage: Eukaryota > Metazoa > Arthropoda > Malacostraca > Decapoda > Lithodidae > Paralithodes > Paralithodes platypus. The sequence continues at coordinate 5,237,794 of CM064557.1, read as the reverse complement.
CCAAATTCACAGAAGGATTGGGATTATTGGACTTCAGCAAAGTCTCCCGTACAAATACTCCGTTTTCCCAGGTATCGACTGGGTCAACGTTTTCTCTGACTGTTTGCAGGAGGAACTGAAGATCTTGGTTGGTGAGGCAGAGCTCGTGAGACATTTGACAGTCTATACCCACAATACCTGAAAAGAAGAGAAGATAATAATACAAAAGATGTCCTAACTCCTATGACATACTGATAAGGTGCTACATTAGCTGTAAGATCAAATTAGGTATAATGATTAGAGTACTAGTAAATATTGCTCCCAAGTATAAGCACTACAATGATAAGGTCGAAAATTCCGTCCCAGTATAGGCTACGTAGGCTACTCTTTGAATTAGCGAGGATATTACTGTTAATGCCAAGTTAATGCACAATTACATTAACAAAACATAGACAAAAACACAGCATCCAATTTGCCTGTATCAAGTTTGGCTTTTGAATGAACAGTATATTAGCATGGCCCGACCCCTTCACCTTTTTAAAATAGTTATACACACAAATTCGCTTTCTATAATATATACAATGTAAGAAAACGCTTTTACTAGGGGTAACTATGGTATTGCTATTTGAATCATGGTTCCGTTATGTTCACTATAGTTTTGATATTGCTTTTGTCTTTTAATGTCCTTGGTATACACCATTACTATTAATTTCAATTATGCTTTATTATCTTCGGTATTTCAGGAGCTTAATGGCGTAGCTATTTTACACTTGCTGCCAGAAAACGAGCAATCATTTGCCCAAATTCGTGTGATTTACCGATTTGTTGAGTCGTCACAAACGTACGCCACCATGTTGTCAACTTTAATACTCTAACTTTGGAATTTGGAACAACTGAGGTTACTGATTTATGTTCAAGTTGGGTTGGTGTTTATAGCCTATACTTGTTTACATAGTTATTTGCTTCTTATTAACCCTCTGACGCTTGTGAAGCATTTTGACCGCTTTTTCTGGCTATCATTAGACGATTTCACACAGCTTAGGAAGGATCTGTGGGAATTCAAACGGTAAAAAATATCTCAACCATCCATCTGCCTATCACAATCCCTTCCTAAACTCAATAAAATCGTCAAATAATAGCCAAAACATACTGTCAAAACGCGTCATAATCCTCAAGGGGTTAATTAAAGGTGTACGAGAACTGAGGTTATTGGTTTAGATTCAAATTTGGTCGCTCTTGGTAAGATGGGTAGTGTTTATTTATATATTTATTTATTTATTTATCTATTATCAATTTAGTTTCTGGTTGTTGCTACTTTTGACTTGTAAAATATGTGAAAATAGGTTAGCCTAAAACTGAACAAGATGTGAAGCGGAAATGCACTTAGACTACCAGCCTAAGTGAGGTACCTTTATTAGTCTTGTGGTAATTTGTCTGCCCTATTCATTCGTGGCCACCCCTTCGGGATTATGGCGTCCGGCAATATATATAACCTAAGGGTCCTGAGTTCGATTCCCGCCCTGGGTACAGATTATCGGGAGGTTATTTCGGCATCTAATGAGGCTTAGGTGTGTTGGAAAAATGGTCAAGATGGTTGAAAGTAAGATCGGAGCTCCATAACCCTCCTTACGGACAAGGTGTCAAAACTAAATCCTACAGACTTACCCACATTATCAGCCGCTTGTGCTAGGGCCTCTCTCAGTCTCCCACCCACCCGTTCCTCCGAGACCAACATCTTCAGGAGGTCTCTGGTCACCATCGCTCGTCCTCTGGCCTGGGCAGTGCAAATAGAAGGATTGCAACATGATTATATTTGCAAACTGTCAAGTAATGTGCTACCATGTATTTTTTTGGCAATTGATTTTGTTTGGCCATCGCATTTCTATATCTTTATATAAATATATAAATAAACAAGTGATATCTCTAACACACACACACACACACACACACACTCTCTCTGCATCTATATATATATATATATATATACAGTATATATATATCTATATATATATATATATATATATATATATATATATATATATATATATATATATATATATATATATATATATATATATATACAGTATATATATATATTACAACATCTTGGATAGGTAGTGACAGACAGACATAAAGCCTTACCACGGTGGCAGTGACAGGCGGGAGGAGGGAGAGGTCTGGCTGTCCACTCACACCAATGATCGCCGGACAGTAGGAGGTGTTGTAGACCAAGTCCACCCCCAACAGTTGGTAGCAGCTCTCACATCTAAGGGGGAACAGACACACATAACATTAGCACTTATTAAGGGGGTTGACATGTTTGTTTGCTCTCCTTTTCTCTTATTCTCTGGCTTGTATCCATTTGGCCCCAACTGTTTTAAGACGTTTATCCCCATCCAGGTGTCGATTATTTCCTGGCGAGCGATAGCGAGCCAGCATTTTATGGAGAAATCCGGCTTCGCCGGAGAAATTTTTCTATCGAAAAATGTACAAACTTAGCTAGCTGTCTAACTCATTATCCAAAATATGGTGGCTTGCTATCGCTCGCCAGGTATAAATCTGCTCCTGGAGAGACACACATCATTATAGCTTATTAACCCCTTGAGGATCAGGATACGTTTATTATGGCCATCATTAGACGGTTTTGTACAGCTCAGGAAGGATCTACGGGACAAATTAACAATCTAAATCTATCATTAATTTGTATTCTACCTACACGACTCAAATGGGTAAATTCGATCTCAATAAACCTTAGTAACATGGGTCCTTCTTAAACTGCATAACATAATTTAATTTGAGCCATAATCAAGGGTAAAAAGGGGTCATGGTGCTGGAGGGGTTAAGTTCCTACTACTGTTACAAGCTCGCTATCGCTCGTCAGGTAAAAAATCGACACCTAAATAGCACAAAAGATCTAAATGCTAACAAAGAAATAGGGTGAAAGGGTATATAGGGGCGAACATCATAACATTTCAAAACTAATGGGGCTAAACATGAGGGTGAAGAGGAAATAGACAGTTTCTTAGGCCATTCAGTACCGGTGCCGTCCTTTTAACTTTGTTCTGGCTACTATTAGACGATTTGATTGAGTTTAAGGGGAGGTATTTAGTTTGTTCCTTAGACCTCCATCAAGCTTAAAATTACACCCCCTAGACCCCCTTTCAAGATCAATTTGTACATTTTTCGGTAGAAAAATGTCCCGGCCGAAGGCCGGTTCCTCTTAAATTACAGACTCGCTATCGCTCGTCAGGCAAACATCGACAGCTAAAAGGCACGAAAGGTCTTAAAATCAACATAAATAGGGCGAAAGTTCTTAAAATCGCCAAAATAATGAGGCGAACGTCTTAAAATTAGAAAAGCAATGGGGCTAAACATGAGGGAGAAAGGAGTCCAGAAAAAAATCCCTCAAGTGGATATCTCCCCTTAAAAAGGGCCTCCAGCAATTAACAAGCTTCAAACTATTTCACTTAACCCATTTTACCGCCACAGATCCTTCTGAAACTGCTCACAAAATCACCTACATACAGATAGAATAATATTAACCCGTCCAGTACCAGTGACGTCCTTTTCATCATATTCTGGGAACTATTAGACCATCGTATTCAGCTTAGGATGAACCTCTAGCAACAATAAGGCTTCATACTATCGCAAACAACACTTTTAACCACCACAGATCCTTCCTAAGCTGTACAATATCGTCTAAATATAGCTAGAATAAAATATAACACACGTCACTGGTACTCAAAGGGTTAATAGAGGTCTGTATTTGTGTATAACCCCTTGAGGATTATGCCGCGTTTTGACAGTTCATTCTGGCTTGCATTAGACGATTGTATACAGCTTAGGAAGGGGTGTGGAAGTTAGAGGGTTTATCGAGATAGTCTGTTCCCTTTTCATGCCCACAGATCCTTCCTGAGCTGTATAATATCGTCTAATGATAGCCAGAATAAACTGCCAAATTACGTCATAATCTTCAATGGGTTCAGAATTAGTGCTTTTGTTAGCCCAATTCCGTCTGTCTCATGTCTTGTACTACTTTTCCTATTTCGGGAGTGGGCGGGTAGGAATCCTCCTCCCCTTGTAAAATTCACCTACAGTAGTAGACGAGACAGATAAAGAGGCGAGGAAATGCAAAAGTGGTCCCGGACCCTAAGAATTGGAACTTTAGATGTTATTTCTGTTCGGTTTCTATCTCGAGTTGGCCACCTCACATACATACATACATACATACCTATATCCATGGTTCTTGCCCTTGAGGTCCCGCCACCTGGGAGGCAGTAGGAGGTCAGCTGTGAGGGCCAGGGTAGTGAGGGCTGCTTCTGTTCGCCCCACCAAGGTTCGAACCCCTGCCTCCCCACCCTCCACCCTCACCCACTCCACCAGTTCACCCCAAGACCACTCACGACCCTCCAACTGAAACATAGGCACACATTAGTAAACATATCTACTATACGAAAATATCTGCTGAATAAAAAAAAAGAAAACAAAAATATATATATATACCGGTATATATATATATATATATATATATATTTTTTTTTCTTCTAAACGGAGATCACTACTCTTGTTGAAGACCTCTTATTCTTTATTCATATTAACCAGTCTACCAGTTCACCTCACGACCTCTCCCAATAACCCTTGAGCTGAACGACGCACAATATCAAGATAGATAGATAAATATATATATATATATATATATATATATATAGAGAGAGAGAGAGATAGAGTGAGAGTAAGCTGTGATAGATACTAGGCCTACTTTATGTATTAAGATTAAACATACGTTTTTATTTATTTATTTATATTTATATTGTTTTTACCTTGATATAACCCCTAGAAGGCGGCGTCCGGAAGGTGACCAGAGCGTGGGTGTGTGCGTGTGCTCGGAGCGGCTGTATGGAGGTGAGGAGGAGGTAGAGTCGCACACTAACACTTGACCCCAGCACCTGTAGCGGGGGACCCCAGTGGCCCTGCACGATCTGTCCACTCAACAACCTGGGTATGAAACACATATATTTATTTTTTGTTTTATTTAGTTGTTTATTTATTTATTTTTTTTTTCCTCGCTAGACCTCCATCAAGTTTAACAACACATGCCCTAGATCCCCCTTCAAGATAAATTTGTACATTTTTTGATAGAAAATTGTCCCGGCCAAAGGCCGATTCCTCTTATGATAATGGGCTTGCTGTCGCTCGCTAGGAAAAAAAATCTTTATATTGACAAGGAAATGTGGCGAAAAGTCTTAAAATCGCCAAATTAATGGGGCAAGCATCTTAGAATCTGAAAACTAATGGGGCTAAACATGAGGGAGAAGGGAATCCAGAAAAACGACCCATCTCCCCTTAAGTGGTCAACTGTACACTGAAGGGCAACAATAATGACCTCAATGTTTGGAAGCTCTCTCAGACCCTCAGCACTTGTAGCGGGGGACCCAAGTAACCCTGACCCTTCTCACCAACCTGCATACAAAATCACATATTAATCTAGACTCTATGTACAGTTGCTCACATAAGTTTGGTTTCTTGTCGTGATCTTATGTATGAAAGTGTTGTATGAAAGTGAAGTTAGTATGGAGGAATTGTGAGTGTGTTTTCTTTTTAATTATCAGTTGACTAATCAGATGAGTTAACAACTGCATGAGAAATTACACTCGTAGTTCAACCATGCGGATTATATTTCCACGTAGAGGATCATGGAGAGGAACAAATCTTATGTAGGCAACTGTACACTGAAGGTCAACAATTATGACCTAAATATTTGGAAGCTCTCTCAGACCTCCCCAGCACCTGTAGCGGGGGACCCAAGTAACCCTGCATGATCTGACCCCTCACCAACCTGCATATAAACCACCCATTAGGCTACACTAAGGTACACTCGGATACCATAGTCTCTAGCCCCCTCATAAGAATTCCTGGAACCCTATGTTTTTATTTTTAGATATAAATTGTTTTCCAATAAATAGTATATTTAGTTATGAAGTTGATGCACATAAAATTATATTTAAAACATCATTTCCCGATAAATACTTCCATAATTAGAAATGCAGTAGGTGAAGTCCATGAATATGTACAAACCACCCGGGATTCGAACCCTGGACCTGGACCTGGACCTTGTTATCAACAGTCACGATTGCCTGCTGATCACAAGGTCCAGGGTTCGAATCCCGGGTGGTTTGTATGAGTTTTTTCTCAAGTGGCATTACTTGATTTAAAGATTACATGATTTCCCATGGACTGGGAGCTGCCTCTATATTTCACTGGTAGGGGGTATCTTGTGTACAAATGTCTATGGGTGGGTGGATTGCTACCTAGACAGATTCTGGGTAACAGCTGTTGCCAGGTTGCAAAGCCTCTTTGTGGCCAGTGTGGTGTAGTGGTTAAGGGGAGATTTCCACCTGGAGGATTTTTTTTCTGGACCCCTTTCTCCCTCATGTTTAGCCCCATTGCTTTTGAGATTTTAAGACGTTCGCCCTAGTAGTTTGGACATTTTAAGACATTTTGCCCCATTTCTGTCAATTTTAAGACCTTTCGTGCCATTTAGGTGTCGATTTTTTCCTGGCGAGCTATAGCGAGCCTGTATTTTAAGAGCAACCGGCCTCTGGCCGGAACATTTTTCTACCGAAAAATGTACAAATTTATCTTGAAAGGGGGTCTAGGGGGTGTAATTTTAAGCTTGATGAAAACGTAGGGAACAAACTAAATACCTGCCCTTAACACGAGTGCCTGTTGATCATATATATACAAACCCTCTGTACCCTCTCTTACCTTTTATCTCTGAGGTGTTGCAGAAGGGTTAGGTTATCTATGACAGTGACGCCCTTGCCCGCCCGCCCCGGCTTAAGGACCCATTGGGCGTGGTCCGGTAGTGCCTGGGCCGCCGCCGTCAGTAGGGGCGTGTGGGCAGGGTGGGTGTAACACGGGGGCGCCAGGGATCGGAGGGGTAGGACCAGGGGAGAGCTCAGACTTAGTTCACATAGAGCTTCACGGCGCCATAGAGCTCTTTTGATGCCGGGGAGACGACCAATCTGTAAATACAACAAAGTAATAATTATAATAATAATACAACTAGCATAATTAATCATCATCATCATCATCATTATAATTATACTAATATAATTCATCATCACATTTATATATATTTTTTGTATATTAATCATTAGGCCTAATAATAATAATAATAATAATAATAATAATAATAATAATAATAATAATAATAATAATATTATTCACAATACTACTTCTACTTCTACTACTACTACTAACTAACCACTACTACTCAGTATGTGCACCACTACTACTACTACTACTACTACTACTACTACATTTTTTTTTTTTTTTTTTTTTTTTTTTTTTAAATATTGTTCATACATTTTATTTACAAGCATCAGATATTACTATTCAACACCATGCAACTTCAATTCAGTCTCCTTCCTATGCGACCCTCTGCCACTGCTGCCTCGTAGTCCACTTCTGCCACCGTTGCTGGGGTTGTGGTGCAGACAGTCTTGTTCCCCGCAGGCATAGTAGTGCTGATCTGAGCAACGAGAAAGATAGACGGCACCTTATCCAGGCTACAACGTGGCTCCTGGGCTGTTTTTTCTTCTCTGCGATGATCTCTGCAAGCCTTGAATAGAAGCACTGGGCCCTAGGTCCCATCCCTACTACTACTACTACTACTACTACTACTATTACTACTACTACTACTGCTACAACAACAACAACAACAACCCTTGCCCCTCAACTTTCTCTTCATAATTGCTGAGGGACACAGGGCCCTGGGTGGGGCTTTGGTTTCCCGGGCATTTCCGCACCCTCCTCAGCTCCCCGCCATGGAGTGGCTTCGGTCACCCAGGCTTTATTGTGGTCGGCGGGGAGGGTTCTGTGGGGGCGCTCGGTTATGGCCTTGGCCTTGCTCGGGGCCTTGGGGCTGTTCGGCTTGGGGAACAACAACAACAACAACAACTACTAAATACTAATACAAATAAAACAATAATTGTAATAGGCAAGAATCTGGCTTAACTACAATAAATCACAACTAATTGGACTACCCCGGCCTGTACCGAGGGGTAACGCCATACCACCATAATTAGTACCACACTTGGGCATCTTAAGGGAGCCCACCTTGCTTGTTTTCTCTTTCTCTCCCTCTCTCTTTGGCTTGTATCCATTCGGCCCCATTCAGCCTACTGTTTTAAGACGTTTACCCATTTCCAGGTGTCAATATTTTCCTGGCGAGCGGCAGCGAGCCTGCATATATATATATTTTTGTTTTGACAGCAAGCTAACTTTGTACACTATTCGATAGAAAAATGTCTCCGGCGAAGCCGGATTTCGCCATACAATACTGGCTCGCTATCGCTCGCCAGGAAAATATTGACACCTGGATGGTGGTAAACATCTTCAACCAGTTTCCTGAATGGGGCCGAATGGATACAAACCAGAGAGAGAGAGAGAAGAAGTGAAAGATAAAAAAAGCAGGTGCCCCCCCTTAATTATAGTACCACACCTGGGCATCTTCAAGGTTCTGGTCCATTTCTTCATTTATTTAACCCTTTACAACATTTTCTAGTTTCCTCCCTAGACCTCCATCACACTTAAACAAACATCCATTTTTCTAGTTTCCTCCCTAGACCTCCATCACACTTAAACAAACATCCATTTTTCTAGTTTCCTCCCTAGACCTCCATCACACTTAAACAAACATCCATTTTTCTAGTTTCCTCCCTAGACCTCCATCACACTTAAACAAACTCCATTTTTCTAGTTTCCTCCCTAACCTCCATCACACTTAAAACATCCATTTTCTAGTTTCCTCCCTAGACCTCCATCACACTTAACAAACATCCATTTTCTAGTTCCTCCTAGACCTCCATCACACTTAAACAACATCCATTTTTCTAGTTCCTCCCTAGACCTCCATCACACTTAAACAAACATCCATTAGACCTCCATCCCTAGACCTCCATCACACTTAAACAAACATCCATTTCTAGTTTCCTCCCTAGACCTCCATCACACTTAAACAAACATCCATTTTTCTAGTTTCCTCCCTAGACCTCCATCACACTTAAACAAACATCCATTTTTCTAGTTTCCTCCCTAGACCTCCATCACACTTAAACAAATTTTCTCGTTCCTCCCTAGACCTCCATCACACTTAAACAAACATCCATTTTTCTAGTTTCCTCCCTAGACCTCCATCACACTTAAAACAACATTCATTAGACCCCCATTCTAGATTAATTTGTACATTTTTTGGTAGAACAATGTTCCGGCCGAAGGCCGGTTCTTCCAAAATTACAGGCTCACTATCGTTCGCCAGGAAAAAATCGACACCTAAATAGCACGAAAGGTCTTAATATTGACAAGGAAATGGGCGGAAGGTCTTAAAATCGACAAACTATTGAGGCAAACATCATCAAATTTGAAAACTAATGGGGCTAAATATGAGGGAGAAGGGGGTCTAGAAAAAACTCCGATCCATGTCCCCTTAACAAGGACCTCCTTCACTCTGGGTAAAGCCTTTCTCTCTCTCTCTCTTCTTCTTCTTCTTCATCTTTTCTATCCTTCCCTTCAAATTTCTTTTTCTATCGTGCATGTCATCTCTCAGTGTATCTATGTAAATCTATGTAAATATCTCCTTTAATTTAACCTATCCTAACAGCATTTGTTGGAGTTGGCACTGGTTGAGAGCTGTTGGTTGAAATGGCCTTTCGGTTGAGTTCCCCGGTCCCACTTACAACATAGCAGAAGCCTCCCAAGATCCTTCTTGAACTGCACAAAATCTTATACATATACCTAGGCCTAGGCCTAGCTACAATAGGCCTAGCTACAATATAATTAAGAAGACGTCGATCGCCGGTAGAGAAGGGGTTAATATTATAATGACGTCACAGTACTGGAAGGGTTAAGAGTCTTCTTAGTATCTCGTCACTTCTCCCCGTGTTCAGTGACCAATTATCGATAAACTAACCTGTCTCTCTCTCTCTGTCTGTCTGTCTGTCTCTCTGGCGCCTCTCTCTCTCTGTCTGCCTCTCTCTCTCTCTGTCTGTCTCTCTCACTCTCTCTCTACCTCTCTATCTCTCACACACACACACACACACACAGTGGAAATCTACTCTGGTTCTAATTCACTCTAGTTCTAAATCTACACTGGCTCTAATTCTAATTCACTCTGTTCTAAATCTACTGTGACTCTAATTCACTCTAGTTCAATATGCTCTAATCCACTAGGTCTAAATCTAATCTGGCTCTAATTTACTCTACTTCTAAATCTACTGTGACTAATTCACTCTAGTTCTAAATCTACTGTGGCTCTAATTCACTCTAGTTCTAAATCTAATGAAGCCCTGGGTGATATGAAGCTCCCCAGGTTGACGAAAGGAGGGCGGTAGGTCGCGAATTTTAGTCTACTTATTTGAAACAGGGCATAGTTCTAATTTCTACTAAAGTCCCCTCCCAGGTTGACAGGAGGGTAGTAGGTCACGAGTTTTAGCCTACTTATTTGGAACAAGGTATAGTTGTATACCTACTAAAGTCCTGGCTGATATGAAGCTTCCCAGGTTGACAGGAGGGCGGTAGGGTCACGTCAGGTCCTATCCCAGATAATTGGACCCTCCCTGATATTCCCTCACTCACACCACCGGGGGCGCAGAATAATTTAACCCGTTCAGTACCAGGGACGTCCTTTTAACTTTATTCTAAGTACTATTAGATGGTTTTATTCAGTTTAAAAAGCTGTAAACATCTTACCTTTTGGTATGGCTTAAGTGCCGTGAATAAGTTCCTAGGCAGACAGGCGGAGGAGTCCCCATCGGTGTGGGTGAGGCAGAGCATTAACCTCCATCCGTGTAGCACTGTTGCCGATGCTTCTTCTCCAGGGGGGCTGCTGGTCTTTGGTACCCTACCCACGCGGCCAAGGGGTGTTGTGGCGTCTTCTGTAACATATATAACATTAAAGTCACTACTGCGTTTTCTACATCTAACAAAGTTTAGGTGTGTTGGTAAAATTGAAATTAGTCGTGTAAAGTAGTTGTAAAGTTGACAAAAATGGTATGGGGCCAATTTAAGGTATCACACTATTTTTGCCAACTTTACAATTACTTTACACAACTATTTACAATTTTACGAACACACCTTAACTTTGTCAGATGCAGAAATCGCCCCCCAAAATATTTATATGAGGCTACCACTAGGCCGGCCCAGGGCTTGAACCCGGGTCCTCATGCTCACGAGGAGAACACTCGCCACTAGACCAAGAAAAGTACTCCACCTGGACCGATAGTTCAAGCAATTTTCTATATCCAGTTCCGTTTTCAGCACTTGCCACAACTGCAGGCATTACAGTAGAACCCTTGAAAAGTCCATGGAGGTCTCGAAAAGTGATAGGCCCGATGGGGAAAACTCCAGGTGAGAACTTGATAGTGAGGGCGTTAGAGACCCCATTGTTACTGCTCAGAAGATCTCTAAATATCCGTTACCATTAATATTGTTCATATCTCCAGTAATAATCCAAAAATTAAATAGAGTACAGTTGATTAAATTATTTTCAGTTGCATGTAGTTGTGAGCCTGGTGCGGTGATTGGTGGTGTAATGGTTAGATGCTTATGTTATGTTATGTTATGTGGTGTGCCGAGTTCGATTCCCGGGAGGATCATATGCTTTCATTACTTTATTCAAGTGCATTGGGGTTTGTAATGGAGGATTAATGTTAAGAAGGGGGGGGGGGGGTTCTTAATCCCTACATAACAAGTGAAGGAGAAGGAGGAGGTGGATAGAGGAAACATTTGGTGGCCGGATAGTGGGCAAGCAAACCTGATATTCTAGGTGGAGGTGGATGGGGACAGAGGTATTCATCGCGTGCAATGTGTGTTCAGATTGGGAGCTTGTAGGCACAAATCTAGCAGGGCAGTACCCAGGGGAGGCCACATATGCATATGATAAGGAGTTGCTGGAACTCCTGTTTCATTTGCCTAGCTTCCCCCACTGTTTCTATTTGTGCGTCACCTACACAGAAAGTAATCCAGCTAACTCTCACAAACACCTCCTCCTATTTATTTCACTACACTTAACAAGCACACCACAATTCTTTCCAACACACCTAAATTTCCGCCAGCGTACCTTGATTTTGGCTCTCTATCACTCTTTCAACCTTGAGGGGGGGGGGGGGGGAAGGGGACAGTTATTACAGGCAGTTTGTCTTTTGTCTCCTTCATGCACATAGCGGAATTTTTAGGGGAGGTGTGGTGGAGTGGTCTTGCCACTGGACTGGTACTCCAATGGACCCGGGTTCGAATCCCGATATGTCAATGGGAAGATATTATTGGGATGAAATTTGTGCTGTACCTAGTATCAGTGCATTACCACGAAGGCCACCGAAATGCCAAATAAATACTCTCATTGTTCCCTGATTAAATAGCACTGTATGAATATTCCCATATTCAAAATATGCTATAGGGGGGTTCATTGCTCAATATGTGGCGTTCTGAGAGTGTGGGTCCGAGGGTAGGAGGTGAGACAGGGAAGCACTGGAGTGAGGCAGCTTCAGAGATGGGTCTCCTTCAAGCCGTGAGTGGGCAACTAAGCCCCATGCATCGTGCGAAGGCAAGATGGCAGGGGTTGGTTACAGCTAAAAGTGCTTCACATGTCTCACCCCCTACACTGGAACGACACCTCACAGGCTTCACCATTCAATGTAAAATGGTTGTTGTTGTTGTTGTTGTAAAATGGTTGAATGTAAAGGCTCTGAGCCTATGCCCGAGAGGGAGTAGTTGGAATATAGAAAAAAAAGAGAGATTACCAAGAACCTGAGCCAACCCTTACATCACTTTTCTGAGTTCCCCAAATGGCCTACTGGAGAAAATGTGCCCGAGCTCTAAATTGTAAAACGTCCGCTGGTGACTAATGAAGTGAAGGGTCATCATAATTCCACATTGACTCTTCTGCCAATATCACTCAAACCTTCCCATAGTGACCTCCCCTCCCCTCCCCCCTCCCTATCTCTCTTTCTCTCTCTCTCTCTCTCATTATAATACTGTATATACTAAACTTAGGTAGTGTTAAATATCTTCAATATCAATGTAGTATTTATCTAACTATATCATTTATGTAATGACATAGTTTAAGCTAGAAATAGGGTGAAGATTGCGTATGCACCTTCGCCCTTTTGAGATAATGTAACTATGATACTTGTGTAACATTTGTACTTTTCTCAATAAAACAATCAAATCAAATCAAATCTCTCTCTCTCTCTCTCTCTCTCTCTCTCTCTGCTTTACTGTCCTTGTCTTAAACTCAAAACCCTCTACTTTTGTTTAGATTCAAGGTTGGACTGCAGTGTTTGTAGTCTGTGTATATACTGTAGACACTATAGACAGTATATATTTTGTTAGGGGCACTACAGTATTTCTTCTTTGATAAGGTGGTAGAGGGAGGGAGGACACAACTTCTGAACGCGACTGTAACTTCTCCACAACTTTAATAATAAATTAAGTGTTATTATTTACACGTAATTACCGCCTAAATAGGCCATAAATCAAGGTCAAACATATGTGCCATTGAAGAGAGAGGGCTCTTTTAACGTGTCTTTCATTTTATTTCAGCTATATTTAGACGATTTTGTGCAGTTTAAGAAGGATCTGTGGTAGTAAAGAGGGTTAGGTGAGATAGTTCGAAGCCTGTTAATTGCTGGAGGCCCCATTTAAACTGCATACAATCGTCTAATTGTAGCCAGAGTATAATTTAAAAGGACGTCACCGGCACTGTAAGAGTTAACTACCATTATTTTTCTTATTGTCGTGGATAAGTTATTTTTATAAACTTGATTAATATGTTCCCATATCACTTAACCCATTCAGTACCGGTGCCGTCATTTTAACTTATTTCTGGCCACTATTAGACGATTTTATGCAGTTTAAAAATGGCCTCCAGCAATAAACAGGCTTCGAACTATCTCGCTTAACCCGTTTCACTACCATAGATCCCTCTTAAACTGCACAAAATCGTAGATATATACCTACACTAAAATATAAAAAGACGTCGCCGGTACAGAAGGGGTTACTTAAGATTATTTTTATATTACAGTACATTTAAGTCCTGGCCACCTTTCTAGGATCGTAAGGTCTGTATGGCGTGGGTATATGTGCAAAATTATCTATTGTCTGATGCCTTGATCCGCGAGGGTGTGGCCACGAATGAATCGCTTCCATGTACCTGTGTCATCCATCAGCCGGCGTCCCTCCTCCTACCCAACATCACTGTCACTCATGTACCTCCTAACTCCATCCCTCCACCTCACTTTCAGTCTGCCTCTCCCACTTATTCCCTTTCCACCTCATTCTCATACACTCTTTCAGCCATTATTTGTTTCTCTCTCTCTCTCTCTCTCTCTCTCTCTCTCTCTCTCTCTCTCTCTCTCTCTCTCTGCCGAAGATTCTAAGTCGTAACAGAAAAACAAGCAAGTTATCATTGCACCGAGTCGCAACACAGTAAATCGTTTTAAACATCTTAGCCTTTGTCTGTGTCCATTCACGGTTGTGCATCCATTATACTCTTGAGACCGCGCCTCAATATACACGTCGGTGACACACGAATTATCTCCTTTTCCGTCAACTTTTACGAGCAGTTGACCACATGCTAGTTTCAGGCTATAAGGAAGTTGAAACCGTAAACATCAATATACAATAGGATTGCAATATACAATAGGATTGCAATAATAACGTAGGTTTCTGGTGGATGGAAAGTATGACTAAATTGGTTTTATGTATATACGGGTACACCACAACCATATTTGAGTTGGTAATGTTGCTGAGTATCGATGTCTATACCTCGACCTTCCTTACAGCCTCAAACTCGCAAGAGGTCAATAATTGTACTTGCAAATCACGCTTATAGCAGAAATTCAGTCCTATATATAATCTACCTTCAGTTTAATTTCCGATGCCGATGCGATGAGGGCCTCGGAATATTACGAGAAATAAAAACAAAAACAAACAAAACTTGCTCACAGAATATTGCCGGAAAAAAGGGTTCGTGTGTCACCGGCTTAAGGGGAGGTGGGTCGCTTTTCTGGTACCCCTTCTCCCTCATGTTTAGCCCGATTAGTTTTCAGATTTTAAGACGTTTGGCCCATTAGTTTGGTGACTTTAAGACCTTTCGACCACATCTTTGTCAATATTAAGACTTTTCGTGACATTTAGGTGTCGATTTTTTTCCTGGCGAGCAATAGCGAGCCTGTAATTTTAGAGGAACCGGCCTTCGGCCGGGTAATTTTTTTATCGAAAAATTTACAAATCTATCTTGAAGGAGGGTCTTGGGGGTGTTTTTTTAAGCTTGATAGAGGTCTAGGGAGGAAACTAAAGAACATAATAAATAAATACATAAATGAAGAAAAATAGACAATAAAAAGATATACAAAAGAAAAAAAATATAATAAAAAACTTCATAAATGAGCCAATAAATACGCCCCTCCCCCCTTAAGTGCCTCTCTCCTTCCTTCCTTCCTTCCTTCTTCCCTCCTTTCTTCTCGTCCACTCCACACACTCCTTTATCAACCTCCTTCCTTCCTTTCTTCTTCCCTCCTTTCTTCTCGTCCACTCCACACACTCCTTTATCAACCTCCTTCATTTCCTTCCTTCTTCCCTCCTTTCTTCTCGTCCACTCCACACACTCCTTTATCAACCTCCTTCATTCCTTCCTTCTTCCCTCCTTTCTTCTCGTCCACACTCCTTTATCAACCTCCTTCATTTCCTTCCTTCTTCCCTCCTTTCTTCTCGTCCACTCCACACACTCCTTTATCAACCTCCTTCATTTCCTTCCTTCTTCCCTCCTTTCTTCTCGTCCACTCCACACACTCCTTTTCAATCATTTCCTTCATTCTTCCCTCCTTTCTTCTCGTCCACTCCACACACTCCTTTATCAACCTCCTTCATTTCTTCGTCTTTCTCTTTGCGCTTCGGGGCACATGAACGCACACCAACACAGTGGATAAAAAGAATTAGAGATCCTGCGGTACTCGAGATCGGGCCAACTGTCATACATAGTAATATATAATTATAATATTAAATGTTAATATATAATAATAAATATATATATATCAATAATTATTAATAATAAATGATGTGTGTGTGTGTGTGTGGTAGGACGCCAGTGTTGTTTGGTTAATCGATATTGTGGGGCTTTGTCGTACAGTCGGAATAAAACACACACACACATATATATATATATATATATATATATATATATATATATATATATATACTGTATATATACAGTATATACCGTATATATATATATATACATACATATATATATATATATATATATATATATACAGTATATATATATATATATAAACTCTTTCTCTCTCTCTCTCTCTCTGTCTGGCTGTCTCTCTCTCTTTCTCTCTTTCTCTCTCACTTGCATACATAAGAAGCCTCTTGTACTCTCACAGTGACCTACTGACCACCAATCCTCTCTCTCTCTCTCTCTCTCTCCAGATTTCTCTAAACTAGGAAAAGTGCAAGGTGATGCGTATCGGCCGAGCGAACCCCAAGTCCGGCTATTCACTATTGGGAATGCCTCTGAAAGTGACTGACTTGGAATAGGATTTGGGTTTTCTGATTAGCAGTGACCTAGAGTTTTCCAAGCAGTGCATTGAAGTAGAGAAGAAAGCTCAGAAATTATTGGGCTATATTAAGAGGCAATCTAAGTATAGGAATATGGAAATAGTCCTCACACTTTTCAAGGCTGTGATACGGCCTCTTCTGGAGTATGCTGTTCAATTGTGGTCTCCAGCACTCAGGAAAGGTATATATTGAATGGAAAGAGTACAAGCTAGGGCTACAAATCATATTCCATCCATTAGAAGACTGAGCTATGAGGATCGGTTGAAAGTTCTTGCTCTCTTTCCGTTGGAAACACGCAGACTACTAAGTCAGCTCATTGAAATTTTCAAAATGCTTATTGGGTTTGACAATGTGGATTAATAGGAAAATGTTTAGCCTCAATATGAATACAACACGCAACCAGGGCTGGAAGTTAGAATTGAAAATCTTCAGCACTAGTATTTGTGGAAACTTTTTCACATATTAGATCTGTTCTACCTGGAACAAAATTCCCTCAAAAGTTGTGAACAGTTCTTCAGTAGAGCAGTTCAAGTAGAGAGTAGATAATATTGTATACACTTTGTAATGAGTGTAATGCACTAAACAATCTCTCTCTTTCCACTTCGAGTATCTCCCCGGAATAGATCGTAAGATCTCCGAGATAACTAACTATTTCTTGTAACAACAAACTCTCTCTCTCTCTCTCTCTCCTTCTGTCCACACACAAACAC